>PVIH01012796.1:0-61746 GCA_004025045.1 Sigmodon hispidus
ACCTATTTGACAAAAATTTTAAATCATTGAAGAAAGAAATTGAAGAGGATATCAGAAAATGGAAAGCTCTCCCATGTTCCTGGATTGGTAGGATCAACATAGTAAAAATGGCAATTCTACCAAAGGCAATCTATAGATTCAATGCACTGCCTATCAAAATCCCAACACAATATTTTTTGGACCTTGAAAGAACAATACTGAATTTCATTTAGAATAACAGGAAAGCCAGGATTGCCAAAATAATTTTACTCAACGAAAGAACCTCAGGAGGTATCACCATCCCTGACTTCAAGCTATACTATAGAGCTACAGTAATAAAAACAGCCTGGTACTGGCATAAAAACAGACTTGTGGACCAATGGAATAGAATTGAAGATCCAGACATTAACCCAAAAACCTATGAACACCTGATTTTGACAAAGAGGCCCAAAACATTCAATGTATTGTGTTTTAAAAACGATAAATAATTTCATTTTTTTAGTTCTTATGAATAAAATCATGTTTTTATCCGTGCATGTCCTTGTTCAAGCTCCCTTCCCACTTAAGTGCTTAGTGTTGTTCTTCAAAACAGGAAAAGTTTAAATTTTTACTCCTCTTGGGATGTAATCAGTGTCTTCAGAAAGACACAGGAGCTGTTGATGACATCTTTGGTACTTAGAACCCTCGTCTCCACCTTTCCTCCAACTTTTCCTTTATTAGTCCTATGTGACACTTTGTGGGCATTGTTCTTGTTCTTGTTGCTTTTCTTTATTCAATTTTTTTATTTTAGCAAGCAAAAAAAATTACATGTTACCAGATTATATATACATATAAAAAAATCAGTTTAAAATCATTCTACAATATCTGGCATCCAAAAAAAAAAAAAAAAAAAAAAACTTGAAACAAACAAAAAAAAACCTGCTTTATATCATTATTTAATTCGAGACACAGGCCATTCAGGACAGTTGTAAGACAGCATAATATAATATCTTTAACAAGGTATTCAGATGGATTTACACAATGCTATGAGAATGGGTATAGATATTTATACTCAATTCATTAGGGCATAACCATTGTTTGAGTTTTGCAAGACCCCACAAAGATACTGTTGCTCACGAGCCAATATAAAATAACCTAATAAAAAAAAAAGCAATGTCCCTCTCCCAATAAGTTTATCATCCAAGAGTTATAGATAATTATTATTCTGATAAGATAATTATAAGTGAATCTTAAAAAATGATATTATAAACATAAAAACTCCATTTTATACTTTTTATGATGAAGAAAATCATATTTTTTATCCACGTATCCCCTTGTTCAAACTCCATCCCTCACCAACCCCTTCCAAACATTCTCTGTTCTCCTCATCTCTTTATCTACTCCCCAGCAAAAGCAGAAGGTCCAAAGGTCCCAAGGTAGCTTAGTTTATCATCCACTCGAGGCAGATCTGCTTTTTTCACCCCAACATCAAGACTGAGTCAGGTGTTCATCAGGAGGGAATGGACTCCAAGGTGCCAGTCAAGGAGTTTCAGATCCCAATCTGTTTTTTGTTGTGGTTTGCAGCCTGGGAATGCTTTACTTTTTGTTTAATGTCCACTATTAAGTGAGTACATCCCCCATTTATCTGTATGCATTTGTGATACCATGTTCAGGAGGATATTCTCCAAATCTACCATTTGTTTGCAAATTTTAGGATAATTTTTTTTTCTTATTTCTCAGTAGTACTGTATTATGTAGATGTACCACAGTTTTTTAATCCATTCTTCAGTGAGAGGCATCTAGGTTGTTTCTAGATTCTTGCTATTATAAATAATGCTGCTAAGAGCATAGTTGAGATAATGTCTTTGGAGTGTGAATGTGCATCTTTAGGATATATGCCCAGTAGTGGTATTGATGATCCTTGGGGGACTGATTCTCAGTTTTCTGAAAAAACGCCATACTTCATTCCAGAGTGGCTGAACAAGTTGAAAACTCCAAACAATAATGAAGGACTGTTCCCCTTGCTCCACAACATCTCCAGCCTAGGCTGTAATTTTAGCCAATCTGACAGGTATAAGGTGGTATCTACAAGTTGTTTTGATTTGCATTTCTCTGATAGTTAATGATGTCCAGTACTTTTTCAAGTGCCTTTCAGCCACTTGTAATTCTGCTGAGAATTCCCTTCTAAGTTCTGAATCCTGTTTTTGTGTGGATTATTCAAGATTTTGGGCTCTAGTTTCTTGAGTTCTCTATATATTTTAGAGATCAGTCCTGTGTCACTTGTAGGATTGTTGAAAATGTTTCCCTACTCTGTAAGCTGTCATTTTGTCTTATTGATGTGTCCTTGGATTTACAGAAGCTTCTCAGTTTCACGACGTCCCACTCACTGATTGTTGTTCTTAGTATCTGCGCTACTGGTGTTATACTTAGGAACTGGTCACCTGTGCCAATGAGTTGGAGGGTATTTTCCACTTTCTTTTCTATCAAGTGGAGTGTGGCTGGGTTCATGTTGAGGTCTTTGATCCATTTGGATCTGAGTTTTATGCAGGGTGATTAGCTTGACTCTATTTGAATTTTCTACACACTACCATCCAGCTATGCCAACACTATTTGTTAAAGATACTATCATTTTACTATTGAATATTTTTGGTCTCTTTGTCAAAGGTCAGGTGTCCACAGTTTTTGTGTTAATGTTGGGATCTTTAAATCAACTACATTCATCCACTAGTCTGTTTTTATGCCAACACCAGTCTGTTTTTAATACTGTATCTCTATATTGTAACTTGAAGTCAGGGATGGTGATGCCTCATTAAGTTCTTTATTGAGTGAATTTATTTTGACAGTCCTGGCTTTCCTGTTATTCCAAATGAAACTGAGTATTTTTCTTTCAAGGTCTATACAAATTTGTGTTGGGATATTGATGGGATGTGCATTGAATCTGTAGATTGCTCTTTGTAGAATTTTCATTTTTATTATTTTGATCCTACCTATCCAGGAACATAGCAGATCTTTCCATTTTGTGATATTCTCTTCAATTTCTTTCTTTAGTGATTTAAAGTTTTTGTCAAGTAGATATGTTATTTCTTTGGTTATTGCTACTCTAAGTTATTTAATGCTACTTGTAGCTATTTTGAAAGGTGATGTTTCCCTTTTTAACTTTTCAGCCCTATTACCTTTGGTGCATAGGAGGCCTACTGATTTTTTTGAGTTAATCTTTTATCCTACTATATTGCTGAAGGTGTTTATTAGCTGTTTAAGTTCCCTGATAGAATTTTGTGGATCACTTTTGTATACAATCATATCATCTGCAAACAGAGATAGTTTTAATTCTTCTTTTTCAATTTGTATATGCTTAATCTCCTTGTCTTCTCTTATTGCTTTATGTAAAACATTGAAAACTATATTGAATAGATAAGGGGAGAGAGGACTACTTTCTCTAGTTTTTGATTTTAGTAGGATTGCGTTGAATTTTTCTCCATCAAGTTTGATGTTTGCTGTCAGCTTCTGGTAAATGGATTTTATTATATTTAGATGTTTCCTTTTAATTCCTGATCTCTCCAACACTTTTATCACAAAGGAGTGTTGGTTTTTTTCAAAGGCTTTTTAGAAGCTAAGAATATGATCATGTGGTTTTTTTTCAGTTTGTTTATATGATAGATGACATTTATGGATTTCATATGTTGAACCATCCCTGCATTTCTGGGATGAAGCTTACTTGATCATGGATGATGATATTTTTTTATATGTTGTTGTATATAGTTTCACGGAATTTTGTTGAGAGTTTTACCATCAATAATCGTGAGTGATATTGGTCTGTAATTCTCCTTCTTTGTTGTGTCTTTGAATGGCTTGGTTATTAGGGTAATTGTTGCCTCATGAAAAGAGTTTGGCAATATTTCTTCAGTTTCTACTACGAGAAACAGTTTGAGGAGTATTGATACTAGCTCTTTTTGAACATCTGGTAAAATTCTGCACTAAAACCATCTGGACTTTGGCTTTTTTTTACTTGAGATACTTTTAATGAAATCTTATATTTCCTTTCTGTTTATAGGTTTTTTTAGGTATTTAATCTAATCATTATTTAATTTTGGTAAATGGTACCTGTTCTTAAGGCTGTCCATTTCTTCTAGCTTTTTCATTTTTGTGGAATACAGATTTTCATAGTATGATCTGATAATTCTTTGGATTTTCTGGGAGTCTGTTGTTATGTTCCCCTTTTCATTTCTGATTTTGTTGATTTGGATACTATTCCTCTGCTTTTTGGTTAACTTGGATAAGGGTTTATCTTTCTTGTTGACTTTCTCAAAGAACCAACTCTTTGATTCATTGAAGTTTTTCTATTGTTTTTTTTTTCAATTTTATTAATTTTACCTCTAAGTTTGATTATTTTCTGAGGTACACTCCTTCTAAAAAGTAGTAACTTTTCTTCTAATTGTTCTAAGGCTTTCAGCTTGCTGTTACTAGTCTAGTGTAGAATTTCTCCAGGTTTTTAGAATAGGCATCTAGTGCTGTGAATTTTCCTCTTAAGTCTATTTTATTGTGTTTGGGTTTATAAGTTTGGGTATGCTGTGGATTCATTTTCATTAAATTCTTGGAAGACTTTGATTTCTTCCTTGACCCAGAGGTGGTTCACTTGTGTGATCTTTAGTTTTCATGAGTTGGTAGGCTTTCTGTGATTTTTGATGTTGCTTCACTCTAATTTTAGGCCCTGGTGGTCTGATATGAAACCAGGGATTATTTCCATGTTTTGTATCTATTGATACTTGCTTTATGACAAATTTTGTGGTCAATTTTAGAGAAAGTTTCATGTGGTACTGAGAAATATGTATAAAAGGTATATTCTTTTAAGTTTGCGTAGAAGCTTCTGTGAATATCTATTAAGTCCATTTGGGTCATAACTTTTTTTAGAATCTTTATTTCCCTGTTGAGTGTCTATCTGGTTGATCTATCCAAGAATGAAATTGGGATATTGAAGTCTGCCACTATTAGGGTATGGTAATTGATGTAGAATTTCAGCTTTGGTAGTATTTCTTTTACATATGTAAGTGCCTTTATATTAGAGGCATAAATATTCAGGATAGAAATCTCATCTTGATCATTTTTTCCCTGAGATGAATAGGTAATGTCCATCCTGATCTCTTTTAATTGATTTTTATTTTGAAGTCTACTTTGTTACATATTAGGATTTCAATACCAGCTTGTTTCTTAGGGCCATTTGTTTGGAAAATCTTTTCCAACCCTTTATTCTGAGCCTGCGTCTGTCTTTATGTTTAAGGTGTATTTATTGTATACAACAGAAGGATGGCTTTTCTTTTTGTTTCCATCATGATAGTGTGCTCTTTTATAGGTGAATTGAGTCTTTATATTAAGGGATATTAGTCACTACTGATTGATATTTCCTGTCATTTTTGGTCATAGCTTGTACGTACTTCATTTCTTTGGGGTTTTCTTCTGTGTCATTATCAATTGCTTGTAGTTTCCTGGATGCATATTGGATCCTTAGGTTGGAGTTTTCCCTGTAACACTTTGTGAATGACATGATTTGTGGATAGGGTATTGTTTAGGTATTGTTTCAATAGTTTGACTTTGCCATAAAGTATCTTGTTTACTCCATCTATGGTGATTGATACTTTTGCTGGCTATAGTAGTCTACTTGACAGCCATATTCTTTTAGTGTCTGCATAACTTCTGACCATGATATTCTTGCTTTTATTGTTTCCATTGAATATTCAGATGCTTTTTCTAATGGATCTGCCTTCATAGGTAAGTTGGCCCTTTTCTTGCAGCTCTTAATTTTTTTTCTGTTTTGTATGTTTTGTGGCTTTATTATTCTATGTCAACCAGAATTTTTGGGGGGATCAAATCAATTTGGTGGTGTGTCAGCTTCTTGTATCTTTATAACCATTTCCTTCTTTAATTTTGGAAAGTTTTTTTCTATGATTTTATTGAATATATAATCTGTGCCTTTGAGCTGGTATTCTTCTCCTACTTCTATTTCTGTTATTCTCAGGTTAAGTCTTTTCATGTTGTTCTAAAGTTTTTGAAAGTTTCGTGTTATGGCTTTTTTGGTTTTAGTGTTTTCTTTTACTGATGTATCTATTTCCACTATTGAGTCTTCCACTCCAGAGAGTCTCTCCTCCATCTTTTGGATTTTGTTGATCATGCTTGTATCTGTAGTCCCAGTTCTGTTCTTCAGATTTTCTATATCCAACTTTGCCTCATTTTGTGCCTTTCTTATTGCTTCTATTTCAGTTTTTTATTCCTGGAATTTTTCTTTCATTCTTTGGCTTTCTTTTAAGAATTTGTCCATCACTCCTAATTTTTTGTTTGTATATTCTTCTATTTTTTTAAGGGAATTTCTTATATCCTCTTTTAAGTATTCATTAATCTTTATAAAGGTGTTTGTCCTGTTGTTTCCTCTTCATTTTTCTATCTTGGTTTAGTAGAACCACCAGTTTCATCTAGTGTTGCTTTGATGTTCTTTATATTGTTATATGTGTTCCTGCACTGACATCTGCCCAAGGACTTAGTGGTTCACAATTAGTCAGCTCCTAGACAGTTGTGGCTAGAAGACTTGTGTGTCTTTTGTCTGCTCTCAGCAAGGGGTCTGCCTTATCTCTGAGTCTGCCCAGACAGGGGTCTGAATTTCAAAGGCCTCAGTCCTGTGATGATGTAGTTTGCCCTGGAGACAGGGCCTGGCCATGTGTGGTCCCTTCTTTTCAGGGTCCATAGTGGAAGCCCCTCACAGCTAAAGCTTAGAGCTTATCTGCTAGCAAGAGTCTGAGATCAAACCCTTAGTTAAGACCTCCATCCTGGAGAGGAATTCCCCAGATGAGTGGCCCAGGAGCTAGAATCTGGTCACTCCTCACTCTGCTGTGGACAGAGGTCTGAGTTTCAAAGACCTCAGTCCTTCTCTGATGACTCTCTTGGTTGAATAAAATTTATAGTTTACTGCTACTCAGATTTGCCATATAATAGTCAAAATACTCAGGCTGTCCAAAAACATGCTAAAATATATAAAATGTATAGATGTCTTCAACCACTTCATAGACTAAGGAAATATGGCATTCAAAATTTTGTTATTCAAAACTCAGTCATAAAAAACCTGTCAACAACTGACATCACTGTTCCTTTTCCAAGGTAGTTTTAAACATCACAGAGAACTCACAAAGAGTTTGTCTTCTTTAACAGATAATGGCTTGATGGCCAAAGGACTACACTTGTCCCAACTGCTGTCAACATGCACACCATTTGATGTAAACAAACAAAATAAAAGATAAAGACTTCCAAAGCCTGCACAAAAGAAGACAGTTTCACCCAAAATACCCTAGTTTAAAGAAACTTGTCAGATCTCCTAAGACAATAGTCAAAAAATACATGACCCCGGTATACAAAAATACTATAGATGACTATCCAAATAGTTAACTGTCATTGTCCTCTCCTAAATCTTAAAAGTTACTCTCCCATGCTTCCAACCTTCAAATAATGTATTTTTCTTCTAAAGTCTCAATGATATTAAAAACTAAATAGTTAAAGTTACCATTACTTCATATCTCAGCAAAAACATTCAAATAATAAAACTTTATCATTCAAAATAAGTAACCTTAAAACAATCCCTATTCATTACCTCATATCAATATTATAGACAATAATTATACCTTATATTTGTTGTTTGTTAGTTTCAGTGTGACCTTACTTATATTAGTGCCTTTTCCTTCCCCAGACACAACCTTATAATAATCCCAATAATATATAGATTTGTACTTAGTTTAAAATTTTCTTATTTAGACAAAAGACAGATATAGCAAAAAATCAAAATTTACTCAGATAAACACCTTTGATATAAAAAAACTAAATTCCCTCAAGGTGTACCCAGCAAAAATTACCCAAAGACACAAGAATAACTCTCTCTCATAGCACCAAAATATTTCGAAAAAAACCTCCACCACATTTTTCTTGCACAACTCAGTCTCCCTTTTTGTCTCATCAAAATTTTCTTTATACCGTAAGTGTTTTTAAATAATAAATATTACAAAATTATATAAAAACAGTTAAAAATCATTCTACAATAGAAGAAGGAGGAGGAGGAGAAGAAGAAATCCTCTATAGAACATTAAAAGTAGGCATTTCAAAGCCTTGCAAATTTCTTTTCTGGGGGCAAGTTTCTATTTATAATGCCTCAAGAAGAAAAAAATAGCAGAACATTTCAAATTATGAAAATTAAAATCATTGTACTTTAAACTGGCATGATACTACAGTATACACATTATGGGAAGTGATCTCTAACGTAAAGGAGAAAAATACCAACTACTTGTTCTCTCTCTCTTTCTCTCTCCCTCTCTCTCTCTCTCCCTCTCTCTCTTTATGTGTGTGTGTCTGTTTAGACCTCTGAAAAACTCCAGATTTTTCATAATCTATTTACCATTTTTTGCCTTCTTAGACACAGAAGCTTTCATTAGTGGGAGTTTAACAAGTAGACTAAGTTGCTTGGCCAGTGAGCCCCACAATCTGGCTATATCCTTTTTCAACCTTGGAATTCAAAGAAGTGTCCACATTTATTTTTTATGTGAGTTCTTTCCATTGAAATGAAGGCAGACAATTTACCATAGGAGCAAGGATTTTTAAAATGCCTGTTCACTTTTTCAATGTAACTCTTTGGATGGCAATTATCTTCTCTCCTACTCCCTCACTCATTTCTTTAGACTTTATCTTAGAGGGTTTATCAAAAGTAACATATGTGTGAAACATACATACTTTATCTGTTTATATATATATACACACTTTGAATTATCTTTTTTGTTAGAAAAATAAATTTAAGTGCTCAACTCCTATATAACTCTGAATTATTCAGCCTCTTCAGAGAAACATTTTTATAAGAAATGACTATTCAGTTAATCATATTTTATTTCAAACAGCCCAAGTTATTACTTGATACATGACAATGTGATTAAAATTCAGTACAAGATACGATCCAGCTGTCAAAGTAGCAAGATGTAAAAAAATAGGTAAGCCTTGTGCCAAATGGCAGGACAGATTAAAATAAATGGGTCAAATCAAAATTCAAGAGCTAGCTAGAAATAGGCCTGAGCCATAGGTCAAGCAGCATGGATAACAAATGGAGGTATCACAAACCCAGAAACATAAGCAGGGATGTACTCACAGATTAGTGGATTTTTAAAAAAAATTGCTATTATATACAAAAGCTCAAGTCTAGAACATAGCTAAATGACATAGTGCTTCACTTCTGTATTGATAGCCTCTAGCAAAGATGTTGGGAAGGAAGGACTTGTTTTCTTTAAGAGGCTGGCCACAGGGAGTTTAATTATTCTCCAGTAAGTAAATGAGGAGCATGAATGGGCCTTTTTGTAAATGGAGAGATAATGAGTGGGTCTGAAACTAAGAGAACTAATAACTGAGCTTAATGGGGTGCATGATGTAAAATCACCAAATAATAAATAAAAATATATAAAAAAGAAATTTGGGTTTAAGAATATGTTGCATTGGAAAGAGGTTCTTTTTGTTCCATAGAGGATGAGAACCTGTAGATTGCTTCCTGGCTAATATGAATTTAACAAGTAAAATCCCATGAGAAAACTCTGATGAGAAGTGATGGCCACATCAGTTTCAAGGATGCTAAGATGATCCAGCCTCAAGACCTCAATATGATTGCCAGTACCCCTCAACCAGCAAGAAATGGTAAAAAAGCTACACTTAAACTACCAAAATATTGTTTAAAGATATTTTTATTATAAATGGTTAATGGTCATATTCAATCTCTTTCTAATAAAAAAGGAGGGTATGATATACAAATAACTTAAAAAGAAAGATTATTGAATGTACTTTAATCCAAAAACCAGCAATTAATCTCAAAATATTTTACACTGGTATGAATTTTGGTATATTGATACAAATTTAAGATAAATTTGTTATGCTATATGTATATTTCTACTCTTGTTTTAGATATTATGTTTATGTAATACTTTTAAAATTATAAATTTTAATTAAGAAATTCAGATTAATAGCCACCTATAACTACAAAACTTATAGTCATGTTTGTTAAATTTTTAGGTATATGGAGATATTTAAATTAAATAGATAATCTTCAAGCACTTCAAATACCTAAAGAATATGGCATTTAAAGTATTTCAAGAACTTAGACCTTTACAGACACTGAGAAAAGTCTGTTTCTGGCAGCATGAATCTACTTCAAGAGAATGATGGGCATTGAAGAAACTCCATGTGGAGTTTACTTTCTTTGTGGCAAAAGTTATCCATTGGACAAGAAACTGTTCTTGCCTCAACTGGCTGGCAGTATTTTGTATAAACTGGACATTCAGGATCCATAGGAAAGTGAACTCTGACATTTGGCAGAATGAGCACAGACAGTAGTTCAGGTTTATACATTGCTGAGAGAACTGTCAGACATCCTTCAGGACAAAAGAAGAAGCCAATGATAAACTATGCCAGAATGGGCAGAGCAGTCACTCAAATTTTCTGTTTCACTAAAAATATGGCAGAGACTCTAGGCCTGTAAGGTGAAGATAAATGCTGCAACATTACAAAAAAAATATTTCAGTGACTGTCCAGGCAGTCAGATATCATCTCTGTCACTTTTAGATTATGGAAGATGCTTGTACTTCCTGTTTACTCAGGTAATATTATATATTTATGTAGTCTTTGATGTAGTTGAAGATTAGATATTCATAAGTTTAGTTTTCCTTAATTTTTAGAAGGTACATTAAATATAAAATTTTATACTCATAGAGACAAAGTAGATGATATATTTTTTAAATTTTGTTACATAGATTAGATATTGTAACTCTAATATTTACTTGATAGCTGTTTTGTTTCAAGTAATTTTGCTATGTCAAAATTGATGCTTCCATTTTGATTAGACAGAAAAGTGGAAGTGATGTGGATTGTCTTTCGGTGTGCTATGAATATCATTGGTAAATAAAAAACTTTTTCTACCTAAGGCAAGTCATCTTAAAAGTAGGCAGGATATCTGAGCATAGATAGATGGAAAGAAGCATAGCATCAAAGATGATACAATCCATCTGCCCAAGAAACAAGATATAAGGAAATAGTTAAGCCATATGGCAGGACAGATTAATAGAAATGGGTTGAATTAAGATGCAAGAGCTAGATAGCAATATGCCTAAGCCGTAAGTCAAGCAGCATGTAATTAAAGTAAAATAAAAAGCAGTGTTCTATAGCCAGTGCTCTCTTGTATGAAAATACTGTAGAATCCATAGATAGGACCCCAGGGCATAAAAAAACTGATATGCATTGATCTAGCTCTATTTTTTAATTATTTGCATCTCCAAGAATAAGTAAAAGAGAGGAGCCAGTTCAGGACAATGTAGGAATCCAACACTAGGTACACAGAATTTGACAGGTATACCTGGTACCCCTGAGCAATGACATTAATAAACATTATCATAGACCACTGGCATATATGGTTTTTGTTTCTGACAAATATTTCCTGTCTTAGAAACTATGGAAAAACCCTTAAGTACTTGTTTCTTTTAGAAATTCTTGATTTGATTAATCAATCTTTTCCTTCTCATTTTTTTCTCTGGTTCCTCCTTTTCTTCCTTCCTCCCTCCCTCCCTCCCTGTCTTCTTTATGCCTTATTTCCCATAGGCCAGCTTGCCTCTCATTCTATGTTCTTCTTTTCATATATTTCCCCATTTCTTCTCTTTGTCTTTCTGTGGTGTCTCTGTCTGTCTCTGCTTCTCTCATCCCCACTATGTATTTTTTTACTGACTTTCCTCTCTCAATCTGTCGTGCTCCTCCTTGTTCCTTTCTCTTATCCCTTTCTTTCTCTCTCAATCTCCTCTTTTCCCTTTTTGTCATTAACCATGTATTCCATAAAATATCATTTACTAAAATTAAATATTCTAATTTCCTTTGCTTGTCATTCCAAAGAAATTTGCATTTTATTAAAATAAGCAGAATTTTTGTTATCACATTGAAATAGCTATCTTTTTACACTCCATAATAAAGTCATTCACTTGAACTTTCTCAAGTTGTCTGTCTATGCACGCAAGGAAAAGACAGTTTGAATTTAAGTATCTCAGAATATTTTCTATATTTATAGACCTACAAGATTGTTATTTTGTGTTTCTAAATCTCATATGCTTTGCTTTCTTTTTTTTTTATTAGAGTCCACTAATGAGTGAATACATTCCCTTTTCTTTCTGGGTTATTGATACTTCATTCAGGAGGATATTCTCCAAATCCATCCATTTGCCTGCAAATTTTAGAATAGCATTTTTTCTTACTGTTTAGTAGTACTCCATTGTGTAGATGTACCACAGTTTGTTAATCCATTCTTCAGTTGAGGGGCATCTAGGTTGTTTCCAGGTTCTTCCTATTACAAATAATGCTGCTATGAACATAGTTGAGCTAATGTCTTTGGAGTACAACTGTGCATCTTTAGGGTATACACTCAGAAGTGGTACTGCTAAACAAAAATAAAAAAAGCAAAGCATGCACAAAGCTGCAAACAACAACCACTGATTAACTTGGCATCAGAAACACCTTGGACTGACACCTTTGATCCCACTTTCCCTAGAGGAACACCTGACTTAGTCTTGATGTTGCGGGGGAGAAAATTGCATTTGCCAGGAGGGGAGGCTGAACTGAGCAATATTGTGACCTTGGGACCTTGGGACCTTGGGACCTCCTGCCCATGCAGGGGGGGGATGGGGAGATGTGGAGAAGAGAGAATGATCTGATGTGGTGGGAGAGGTAAGGGACCTTGAATAAGGATATACAAAGATAGAAAATGTGACTTCTTTATTCATAATAAAAAAATATCATATGTAGAACTCAACCCATTAGTGCAAACTTTGTTCTTAGATGTCTGTTACCACCCCTTTGCCTGTCCTACAAAACTGTATCTATGATAAATATATAATTTTAATATACTAAAAAATTTAAGATTTTTAAAAGCTTCAATTCTCTATTCAGTCATTACCACACTAACATCCCCCTTAAGTAGCCATTGCTATCATCATATCAGTTTAGGAGCCTTAATGTACAGAGGGTAGTTTTTAAGGTGCTGGTGAATCCATAGAGTTAAAAAAAAAAGTAGATCCTAGATAAAAAAACTTCTGGGAATCAAAGAGAGGATGCTTTCCAGTACTTGTTGATAAAGTCAAAAAGCTTCCCCAGACACCATAATGTACCTATAATTGTTTAGAGAGAACAAATATATTTTCCCTAACCAACTTGTCAATAACAGTAAGAAGCCTCTTTCATAGGGCTAAAGTCATTTATATCCCACAGCCCTCTTATTTGCTCACCGCATACAGTGCCCCTTTTTATCCTTCTTATATATTTCCTGAAAAGGGTTTCCCTCCCTTTAATTCTAACACTCAGGGAAGCACATAGGCAGGTAGATGTCTGAGGTTAGGTTTATAAAGTGAATTCCAGGTCAGCCAGGCTTACACCAAGAAACCATATCTCTCTCAACGAAATAAACACACAAATAAAAAAGGTTCAGCTGCAACCTCCTTGTAGGCCACTTCCTTTGAGCAATATTAAAAGGAGTGTGTGAGGATGGCCGCCTTCTGAGACATCTGTAGATTTGAAATAGAATTGCTACTAAAATGTTATACAGCCATTATAAAAAAACAAAACAAAACAAAACTGGGTTGTCTTTACTGATGAACAGTCACTTAATCTACTTTTAATATAACCCATCCACTTTTTGCTAGGCTGTCATTGAAAGTTATGTTTTCTTCTTGAAGTCACCATTTCCATTTTTGCCCAAATAGTGGTCCTTAAAGGGGAAGGAAAGTTACCAGGCCATTGTAGGTATGGAAAAGAATAACACCTCTATCCTGTTGCCTTAATTTCATCCCCATAAGCCCCATCCACCAGGATCTGAAACTCTCGTGTCCTACAGATTTGAATAATCAATATTTATTTCCTTAATTCTTGTGGTAAACTTTGAAATTGAGATTCAGATTTTATGCTTTAACCACTTTTTCATCACTTTGATGGATTAATATTTTTAATCAATTATTTTCAAGCACATAGCCTCCTGGGTTATGTAGTCGCCACTAGGGAAAAAAGTGAGCATCAATTTTCTTTAATTGTAGGTATAGGTATTATCTAGCATAGGTGTTTACAACTAAAGTTTGTTCCTCTAAAAACACATCAATCATTCTTAACCAGTTGCTCACTGGCTTAAAAGGAGGTTTTCATCTTTCTCCAGATGCTTTCTCATTTCCCCTATGAGAAAAAGTCATTCTTGAGAACAAAAATTTGTTTCATTTATATTTTTGTTTTTGGTTATAGCAATAGAATCTACATAATCCTGTAAATTTTATAGCACCTGCACAGTATGGTATACACACACACATATACACCAAAACAGAAAAACTCACATACAAACAAACAAACAAATAAAATAAACCATCTTAGAAACAATGACAGATCAGAGATCATCTACCTTGTGAGTTTAAAAAGTACATTATCAATAGTGTTAGCTAATTTCTAATGTACAAAATCTTGTGGAAGTGGCTTGGGAGTAAAGAATGACATTTACTTCACTATGTGAATTTTGGGGCATGAACTCAGGTCACAAAAATTTCAAGGAAGCTTGTTCGAGCATGGAGAGATGACTTAGTTGTTAAAAACACTGACTGCTCTTCCAGAGGACCTATCCTCTATTTCCAGCACCATCTTGGTAGATTACAACTGTTAGACTCTCTTCTAACTCTCTGCTTCTTTATTCTACGTAAGTCAAAAAAAATTAAATGCTTGAATAGCAATGCTAAAGAACATGGGGACTTATGAGATCTTACTAAAACAGAAGCTATTAATTAATAAAATTAAGTGTTTTTATAATTAAAAATAAAATTTATAAAAATGTATGCATCTATAGAAATATATACAAATGGAGTAGATGAGAAAATATTCTAAATATGAAGACATAATGAGGCCAAATAATGTGTTCAGACACTGCTTATTTTCAGGATGCTGGAAGTAACTTTCACCCCAAGGTGCAGGCTATACCATGTAACTTTTCTTTTGAAGCATAAGAGTTTCTTCACTGTGGGAAGCATGTCAAACAAGGTGACATTCTCATTGGTGCTTTCAAGCTCAATACTTGCTGTGGATATAAGGACTATTCAGAGTATACAATAAGAGTGTCAGCTTGTCTTAGTTTCTATATTCCTGAATAAAATAACACCATAAACACATGTGTTACTCCCAGAATAAAGAATCAAGTTCAGATTGTACAAATTTATGACCTAAAGACATAAACACAATATGAATCTGTCCGTCACAGCCTTTTGCATTCTAAGGCAAAAGTGAATCACTGTGATGTCATCAGAATTCAGGAACAAATAAAGAAGTTTAGAAAGTTCAACTATGAGATATAATAATAATGCTTGGTATTTATGTTAGTTAGCTCTGTTAATTCAAACCATACTAGAATCACCTGGAAAGAGTGTTTTAATGAGTAATTCTCTAGATTAGGTTGGCCTATACACATCTCTGTAAGGAATTGTCTCATTGTCAATTGATGTAGGAGTCCTTAGACAGGGAGTCCTGAGTAGTAAAAGAGAAAATAAAGCTTGCTAAAGATAGTGAATAAACAAGGATTTATGCTTTTCTGCTCTTCCTGTTTTTCATAATGTATGTTATACTGCAAGTTCCTATTTTAAGTTACCCACAATAATAGATTATGACCTAAAATATAACACTCAATAAATTGATTCCTATCTATACAACCTTCTGTCAGGATTTATTACTACTAGTGTTATTATTGTTATTGGTTTCAATCATTCACAACAAAAATAAAAGTAGAACAGCATTACTATGTTAACTATTACTATATTTAACTATGTTAAATGCACCATGATAACACCTAATATCATTTGAGGGAGAAGGGTAGTACAGAACCTGTACTGTTGTATAACTTGCACATAAATTAAAACTACTCTAACATATTAATACTTACAAAAGTTCCAGCATATCCTTTCTGCTTGTTTGTGATAAGTTGGAATTCTTAGTTTTGATGTGACTAAGTTCATGATTAATTTTTATCACTAGTAGTTTTTTCTTTTAAATAAACTTGTAAGCTTGCCCTTTCATGATTCCATAAAGATACCTGTATGTCTCAAAAACCATTGTTCTTTTGATTATCATCTTCAATCTATTAATCTTAGTTTATTACATGAAAAATTATATGATAGTTGATTGTTTTTGTATATTTGATACTTACTGAATTTTTCGAATTCTCAATATGTACAGCATCAGAAAACTGTTCCAGGTAACACAAATTTGCATTTCTAAAGAATTAAAAAAATCACTTTCACATGGCCATTTTATTGTTGCCCCCAGTAACAAAGCTGCCCAGAAAGGCAATCTCTTCAGTAAGATGAACAGTGTGAAAAAGGTTATATCTATTTATGTATTTATACATATATGCACAGTATGTATTTGTTCTTGTGTCTTGGCAATAAACACAATGATAAAGGCAACTAAATTTGGGGCAGCAATTGTTCTCACTTCCAGATTCTAGTATCTGAGGAGCATTTTCTGATGCTAAAAATCTTTTCAAGCCCATCTTGAATATCTCTATTACCTTTTGAAAAGATACACCACAAATAAAAACATAAATATCTAAACTTAAAAAACAGCATTCACATGTAAGAGAGAATATGAAATACTTCTATTAGGAAGGGGTCTGGATTTTCTCCTTCATAATGTTATTTTCTTTTAATTTTATTCATTTACCTTCAAATTGTAAAATTTTATTTTTCATAACAGGTAAATAACATTTTATTGTGAAATTTATTACATTTTAATTATCCCTCTAACTGATGGACACTTAGGATCTTTTCAAATTTTAGTTATAACTAATATGAAGGAGAAAATATCTCTGTAATAGAATATGGAGTCTTTGGGGTCTATTACAAAGATCAGTATAGCTGAATCTTAATGTAAATTGATTCCCCACTTCTTAAGGAACCATCCTATTGCTTTCCATAGTTGCTGTGGCAGTTTGTTCCCTCACCAGTGATAAATAAGTGTTCCCCTTTTGCTGCATCCTTGACAGTACATGCTGTCCTTTTTTTCTTTGCTTGGTTGGTTGGTTTTATTGGTTTTTATGTTTTCATTTTCCTGATTGAATAGGGTGAAATCTCAACACAGTTTAAATTTGCATTTTCTGATAGCTAGGTATTTTGAACATTTGTTTCTCAATCATTTTCATTTGCGCGTTTAAGAACTCTCTGCTTGTTTTTTTCTATTCCATGTATTAATTGACTTATTTTTTTGCATGATGTTTAAGTTTCTATTTCTTTATATATTCAAGATTCTAAGCTTCATTAGATGTATAATTAATAAAGATTTTTCTTATTATGCAGGCTTTTTCCAATGATGATGTTTCTTGCTGTACAGAAGTGTCCAAATTTCATAAAGTTATATTTCTTAAATTTCTATCATTGTGCCTGAACTATTAATGTTCAAAAGTTCTTCTCTGTGTCAATGAGTTTAATATTTTTAAAAATATTCCACATTTTCTTTTCTATCAGCCTCAGATTATCTGGTTTTATTTTGACATCATTGACAGATTTGTAGTTGAGTTTAATACTAGGTGATGAATACAAATCTATTTGAACCCTTCTATATTCATGATAATGTCATTTTTTAGTGCATAATTTTTGTTTCTTTGTCAAAAAATTCATTTATCTGGAAATGGTAGGAATAATGTCTGTTTTTCAATTATATTCTGTTGATTACATATCTGTTTTCATTTGAATACAATGGTCCTTTTTATTATGATATCTCTGTGATATAATTTGAAACCTAGAATGGTGATCCTATAACTGTTTATATTATTTAGCACTTTACTTTTATAACAATCATTTTTTGCTTGTTTGTTTTTTTTTTGATGGAAAAAAACTGGAAATTGTTTTTAGTTTTTGTGAAGAATATTGTTGAAATTTCGATAAGGATAAAATTAAATTTGATTGTTTTTTGATTGTTTTTCATAGTACAGACATTTCTTCAATATTAATAGTATTATTTTTTCCAGCATGGAAGATCTTTATTTTCATTTTCTTGTGTATTCTTAAGTTTCATTCTGTGATTTTTGCAAAGCTTTTATTATACAAGTCAGGTACTTGCTTGGTTAGATTTATCTGGAGATATTTATTTTTGAAAATAGTCTGAAAGATAATTTTTCTGATTTGTTTTTCAGTACATTTGTTATTAGTTCATAAGAAGGGCAATGAATTTTGTGCATAAATTTCATACTCTGCTAACACTAATAACCCTTTAAAAGTTATATGGAAATTTAGTATTGTCCATTATTGAGAGAAACTTAAATGACCTTAGTATAAAATGGGGGATACAATGTTCTATCTATACATCATATGATATCAAGTTAAACTTTCAGTGCCAGAAATGGGTTACACATCATTCAGTCATTGTCAAAATATTTCCTAAGACCTCCCACACAAAATCATCATAGAATAATGAAAAGTATTTTGGTTAGTCTGAAATATGTGATGATAATATCCTATTGCTTATGACAGAAATTAATTTTCTCATTGATCATGGGAACAAAATTGTTCCCAAGTATAAGTTTTACCCTTATGATGCTGAGGAGTTCTCTAAATGTTACTGGAGGAGAAATGTCATATTTAATAACACCCAAATACAAACCCTATGACTTACAACATTGTCCTATTTGTTAAATATTCTTATGTAATAGAGTTTTAATTATTATAAGAATAACCAACAACTTTGTATTGTGTTTAAGGCCTAGCCCCTAACTTTGAGCCCATACTTGACAATTGCTAGTGACAAAGAACTTGAGACTAAATAGATCTTGTGTCCTAAAGAAAAACATGTTACAAGCAATCAAACTAAAATCAGGAACTAGACAGGGATGTCCTCTCTACCCTTATCTATTCAATATAGTTCTCAAAGTTTTAGCTAAAGCAATAAGGGAACAGAAGAGATTAAGGGGATACAAATTGGAAAAAGAAGAAGTGAAGCTATCTCTATTTGCAGATGATATGATTGTATACATAAGTGACTCACAAAATTCTTCCAAGGAACTGCTACTGCTGAAAAACACCTTGAGCAATATAGCAGGATACAAGATTAACTCAAATAAATCAGTAGCCCTTCTAAACAATAAAGACAGACGAGCTGAAAAAGAAATAAGGGAAACCTTACCCTTCATAATAGCTGCAAATAATATTAAATACCTTGGAGTAACTATAACCGAAGAAGTAATAGACCTATTTGACAAAAATTTTAAATCACTGAAGAAAGAAATTGAAGAGGATATGAGAAAATGGAAAGCTCTCCCATGTTCCTGAATTGGTAGGATAAACATAGTAAAAATGTCAATTCTACCAAAGAAAATCTAAAGATCCAATGAACTACCCATCAAAATCCCAACACAATATTTTTTGGACCTTGAAAGAACAATACTCAATTTCATTTGGAATAACAGGAAATCCAGGATTGCCAAAACAATTTTACTCAACAAAAGGACCTCAGGAGGTATCACCAATCCTGATTTCAAGTTATACTATAGAGCTACAGTAATAAAAACAGCCTGGTACTGGCAAAAAAGAACAGACTTATTGATCAATGGAATAGAATTGAGGTTCTAGACATTAACCCAAAAACCTATGAACACCTGATCTTTGACAAAAAGGCCCAAAATATTCAATGGAAAAAAGATAGTATATTTAAAAATGGTGTTGGCATAGCTGGATGGAAGTGTGTTGAAAAATGTCAATAGATCCAAGCCTGTCACCCTGTATATAACTCAAATCCAAGTGGATCAAAGACCTCAACATAAATGCAGCCACTTTAAACTTGATAGAAAAGATAGTAGGAAATACACTTCTACGAATTGGCACAGGTGACTACTTCCTAAATATGACACCAGTGGCACAGACACTAAGACCAACAATCAATAAGTGGGCTCTCCTGAAGCTAAGAAGCTTCAGTAAAGACTAGGACACTGTCAATAGAACAAAACAGCAGCCTACAGAATGGGAAATATTTTCACCAACCCAACAAGTGATAGAGGACTAATCTCTAAGATATATAAAGAACTCAAGAATCTAGAGACCAAAACCTTGAATAACCCAAACAAAAAATGGGGTTAAGATCTGAAAAGGAATTTCTTAGCAGAAGAATTACTAATGGCTGAAAGGCACTTGAAAAAAGTGCCCATCATTTAGCCATCAGAGAAATGCAAATCAAAACAACTTTGGGATACCACCTGACACCTGTTAGATTGGCTAAGATAAAAGACACAGAAGACAGCCTATACTGGAGAGGATGCAGAGCAAGGGGAACACTCCTCCATTGTTGGTGGGAGTGTAAGCTTGTTCAGCCACTTTGAAACACCGTATGGCGGTTTCTCAGAAAATTGAGAATCAATCTCCCCAAGGGCCCAGCAATACCACTTCTGGTTGTATAAACTAAAGATGCACAGTCAAACTCCAAAGACATTAGCTCAACTATGTTCATAGAAGCGTTATTTGTAATAGCAAGAACCTGGAAACAACCTAGATGACCCTCAACTGAAGAATGGATTAACAAACTGTGGTACATCTACACAATGGAGTACTACTCAGCAGTAAGAAAAAAATGATATCCTAAAATTTTGCAGGCAAATGGATGGACTTGGAGAATATCCTCCTGAGCTAGGTATCACAAACTCAGAAAGATAAGCAGGGGATGTACTCGCTCATTATTGGACTCTAAACAAACAAACAAGCAAGCAAACAAGATAAAAGCAAAGGATGCCCAAGCTGCAAACCAGAACCAGTGAACAACTTGGGATCAGAAACACCCTGGACTGACTCATTGGATCCCACTCCCCCTATAGGAACACCTGATTCACTCTTGAGGGAGGGGGGAGAAAACTTGTTCGGCCAGGAGTGGAGACTGAACTTAGCAATATTGGGTCAATGGGACCATGGGACTGCCTGCTGCCTGCCCAGGGAGGGAATGGGGAGTTTTGGAGAAGAAACAATGACCTGATGTGGTGGGAAGGGGAAGGGACCTTGAATAAGGATATATAAGGATAGAACTGTGATTTCTTTGTTCATAATTATAATAATAATATAATAAAAATACCAAAAACCCTAAAAAACAAAAATAATAGCAAATGCACAAAACAACAGCTAAAACACAAAACATAGTGAAACAAAATAAAAGTAATTTGCGTCCCTCCCTCCCCAAAAAAGGATTAGAAGAAACATACTCTGGACTTCATTAACTACAGTCACTCCCAGGATCTGCTATAACTTAGCTCTGATATTCACAGAACTCATGAGTAAATAACACTTGTTCTGATTAAATATGCTTAGTCAATATTGACACTTGAATTTTGTATAATTTTATCTCTGTGTGCTCATATGTACACATGTGGATATATGATGTGTGTTCCTACGTGCACTTGCATACTTGTAATCCTAATTATAATGGAAATAATTCTCTTTCTCTTTAATGTGATTCCTACAAAATCTGTCATTGAAATCCTTACCATGGCTCACTTGAACATTACTGTTTACTTTGAAATTATTTTCTGACTCATATACTTTTAAAAGAATATTAATGGTCCCTCCGCACCTTTTAAAAAATGTAAAATAAAGCCAAAACCTTTCTACTGCTATGTTATATTGTACAAATAATAACATTGATTAAATGGATCATGACATTGGAGAACTACTATGGTGGAATAACTTTCATCAGTCTAAGGCTCAGAAAGAAAGAAAAAACATTGAAAAGTGCAGAACAGGCAAATGCTTGGTCAGACCAGCTAAATAAGAAACATAGTCACATTCATGTGGCTATAGGGCTTTTTGTTTATATGAGTAAACATTTCCAGCTGGAATTCATGAGGAATGCAGTCTTCTTTAATTGAAAACAAAGCCACAAGACAATTAAAAATTAAGAAGCTTGGCAGGAGCAAAGGAAACTCCAATTCCACAAACCTCAAAAAGCAGATAAATATCCAGGCTTGAGCTTGCCCTGAACTATAGGAGGAAATTTTGGGGGGTTAAATAAAAGCCAGAATTGATGAGAAAGTTGTAAAATATCTTTCCATGTCCCAAAAAGTCATTTTCTTTATGTCTGGTAAAATGTATATAAGGCTACCTCTGACACCTATTAGAATATTAAAGCTCATACTGACCTCCAGGATCTCTCAGTATCACGAATACCTGTTTTTCATTTTAAAGTTTATTTCCCAGGCTTCCGTTATCTTAAGTCCCTGCGTTTCATACGCTTTCCTTCTCCAGTGTCTTTGCTAGGATTTCATATTGCTGTGATTAGTCACCATGGCCACAAAAGCTCTTATAAAGAAAGTATTTAATTGGAGCTTATATGCACATGTCAGCACACAGGCAGACATGGCACTGGTGAGGTTCTGAGAGCTCTACATCTCCATTTGTTGGCAGCAGGAAGAGAGTGAGCCACTGGACTATGTTTGAAATTCTGAAACATCATAGTCAATCTCCTATGACACACTTTCTCTAACAAGGTCACATCTATCAACTCCAACAAGACTACACCTCATACAATGCCATTTCCTCTGAATCTATGGGGGATCGCCATGTTTATTCAAATCACCACAGTTAGCTACTCATTTTTTATAACATTACTATTTATACTCTTTCTTTTTTTCTCTCTGTGTCTCCTCATAATTCTTTGTCCCTTGTTATCCTCTCCTCTCTGATAGATAGCTCCAGTCCTCTGGACATATCTAATCTACTTATTTCACTCTCTGCTCTTGACTCTTTAAATGCCTCTAACTCTTCTCTCCCCCATATGTATAACAAAATCCTTGACCTTAAACATACTATGAAGTAGTTATAGCATTACTCTCTACACAGGTGTTAACATTAACTTCTACATGGAAGAGGTTACAAAATAATTTTCAACTGAAAATTTGTACCAACAACTAACCCAAGTATGATTTCACTAAATTCCATTGAGT
Organism: Sigmodon hispidus; assembly: GCA_004025045.1. Classification (NCBI taxonomy): domain Eukaryota; kingdom Metazoa; phylum Chordata; class Mammalia; order Rodentia; family Cricetidae; genus Sigmodon; species Sigmodon hispidus. The sequence continues at coordinate 22,970 of PVIH01012796.1, forward strand.
TGATTGAACTTATAGGAACATGAAAATCTCAAAGCAACTGTACAGCCACAAAGTCCTTCCTCATCGTAAATGATAAAATGCTAGAAGAAGAATCATGGAGACCTCCTTTTCATCCAGTTACATCATGATCTCTCTCTCTCTCTCTCTCTCTCTCTCTCTCTGTGTGTGTGTGTGTGTGTGTGTGTGTGTGTGTGTGTGTGCGTGTGTGTGTTTTGTGAAAGCTGTGAATGTAGGTTGTAGGTAGATGTTGTGTCCTTCCTCTATCATTCTACCATATTATTATTTTTAAGACAACATGACACTAAACTTATCATTCAGTGATTGGCCAGGCTAGCTGGTCATCAAATCATGGGGATCCTCCTGTCTCTGCTTCCATGGCATTAAGATTATGAGTGCCTTATCAGTTTTTTTCTTGGCCAGGCTTTCAAATTAAGTTGATATCTTTACATAGCAAGCAAGTGATTGCAGAGTCATCAGATAACCCTTTTTAATAAATTTTCCCAAAATTATCAAATGAATATTGAAAAGAAAAAATGAGTGAAAGCCTGTCTGTCTCTTGAGCATATAGATAGAAAAGATAAATGGGGCTTGTACAAGAGCTCAGCATGTTGGAAAAGCTCTGAGTAGAAGAGAAAACCTATGAGTGACAACAATATCTAGACGACAATAATAGAAATCAAGTCATTAAGATAGTAAAGACATTTACTCACATCTTCTGATTAAGAACCAGGCACTCATTGTTTGAATTCTGTGCCTCTATCTTTCCAGAAAAAGTCTGCAACTACATTGACCACAGAGTTCAAAAAAGAATCTAACCTGGAATAAACTCCAGGACCAGTGTAAAAATATGAAGTGTCAATTCAAATGCTCCCTTTTTTGTGCACTTTCAAATAAATCTGTTTTCTTAAATGTTAAGCAATAATTTTAAATCAATCACTACACTAGTACAAATTGTTCATTCAGCCAGCAAGTTTTGTTTTTTAAACAACAAATTGCAACTCAAATGTATTAAGACAGGGATATGGGTAAAAATGTTTTCTTAATTCCCACAGCATTGAACATTTCAGGACTGTAAGTGGAGTCCTGGACCCATCTTCTGGTCACTATGAAAATGATAATTCCCCTCAAATTTTGAAGTACTGCTTCCTCATTAGCTTTTCTGCTTCTATCTTAAAACTAAATATGACTTTTTAAAAGTCAGCAACATGTAGAGCTAAGTCAAGAGAAAGTAGCATCCTATGTCAGTTGTGAAAGAATGCCCAAAGGCAAGCATCTCACTGGGGTTACATTTCTTCCAAAGCCAAATACTGGTATTTGGAAAAAAGCAGTGGTAGGACTTTTGTCTCAGTTTTCATGGAGTTTCTTTCTAAGTGTGCATTTTCCAGCCAAGCACATGAGCTTAGAAAAAGCTCCACTCAGCCCCTCTGCATTTTTACTTATAGAGTAAATGTTTGTTCTTGGTTTGGTTCCTTCCTGATACTTAGAAGGCACTGCTGTGCCCAGCATGTTCTCACATCCTTTGAATTTGCAGCCCAGACAATGTACATTCAAGTAACCAACACCGAGCATACAACAAAGCACAGGGTGTCATTCTGTGCTCTTTTGTGAAAATCAAAGAGTCAGTTCCAAGTTGCTAACTCCAAATAATATCTCCCCATAAAAGAGAAGCAGATAAAAGATAAAAGTTCCAGTTTACTTATGTTCACAAACTGGGCATACTCAAATACTCACACCTGCCAGTTCTCATCTTTTAAAGTAGAGAAGGGAGGTAAACTTCCTCATTTTGTAAAAAATCTGTTTTTATTAGAATAGTTTTGGCTTGGATGCTCACACAAGATTAATTACTATTCAAAACCTAATTTTATTTTATTTTATTTTCAGGAAAGAATGGTGAATCTAAGATGCCATTGCATTAGAGAGGTTTAATTAATTTATACCCATTATTTTTATGAAAATGAGGTTGTTTTATTCCTAAAGCTTACCTTCAAGCTTTGAGGAACAGATACCTGCTGGAAAGTAGATACTCATGAGTGTATATAGGGTAGATGCAGAAGCCTGATTCTGATCTTGAAACACCAGCTGCATATGAAACTTGTAGGGAGTCAGATTCTGGTTTTCTTCCATATATGCTTATTTAAAAGTGCTTCTGAGCTGACAGCCACGTATCTGCAGTGTATGTGTGTGTGTCTCTCTGTGTGTGTGTGTGTGTGTGTGTGTGTGTGTGTGTAAAAGAGATGGGTGTCATTAGTCTTATTTCTCACATGCAATCTATCTAATTTTTTGAGACAGTGTCCATCACTGAACTTGGAGCTCATTGTTGGATATATAAGCTAGACAATGACATTTCAAGATCCTTCTGTTTCTGCTTCTCAACACCAGGTTAAAATCATGCACCACATATCCATCTTGTTAATATAAGTCCTGGGAATAGAACTTGGGTCTTTACGCTTGTTAGGCAATGTCTTTACTGACAGAGCCATTTCTCATACCCTAAACATGTATATTTGAACAAGCATTTCAACTGGGATTGAATACTGCTCTGATCTCACAGATATCAGGCTGCTAAAGAAATAGGTAACAAAAGATAAAGTGTGTCAAATTACTGATTTAAATTTTGAGGTGTATTTATTCCTACTTCTTTGTGGTACCACTCTTCTGGAAAATTCACTCTAATTCTAGTGCCTGATTCCTGTCTGGCTTAGTTGTACATTAATGGGAACCTATTACTTTTATTAGGTAACCATTCAAGTTCTTAACCCTAAAATTATAGACTTCTTGTATACATGTTTGTCTTTCATAAAAGGCTATCCTGACAATGCCATTAATGTTGATAGTCTCGTCACTGGTACAAGTGAGAGAGAAGAGTTGGTTGAATGAATGAAATGGACCTGGATGAAAATGAGGTAGCAAGTTTTCTTTTGTTTACTATCAATTGCCCAAATTGTATTTTTAAGTTTGAGATTTAGCATTATGAATACAAATGGAAAAAATATAGGTCTTCCTTTTATGGGGTCTCCCACATGAAAAATATAAAAATTTGACATGACAAAATTTAAAATTATGACCATTTTATAAAGACAAAGAATCCATTGACAAATTTAGAGCATAATGAACTTGCCATGTAAATATAAGGGCCCAAGCCAAGTGCCCAGCAACGAGGTGGAACAGCAGCTTCCTGGAGTTTCAGTCACACTTACAATGTGGAATCTGGGCAGAGGTGCTTCCTTAGTAACAAAAAATTCACTACAGTAGTTGGGATACAGTAAGATTTCTGTGAATTTGAGTCCAATCCCGAGTTACACAGCTAGGTCAACAACAAATAGTGCATATACTTAGACCCTATTTTTAAGGGGTGGGGGAAGATGGAAGGAAACAAGGAGGAAGCAAACAATAAGAAAGAAAAAACAAATAAAGAAAGAAGGAAAGAAAGAACAATAGAAAGATGGAAAAAATAATAAAGAGAAAAGAAGGAAAGGAAAGGAAAGAAAAGAAAAGTCAAACTTGTTTCTGAATCTCACCAGAAAGGAACCACAGATATTTTCAATTACTAACCAAGGGCAGGACAGAACTGCTGCTCACATGCTTAGACCATAATCTTTGCTGGCTGATAGGTTTCATCCAGGTCACTATCTCCTCAGTGTTATCAAGCCTCTTTCAGTTTATTCCTTCTCTTAGAAGTGGACTCTGGTTTTCGAATAATTTGCATTTGAGTCTTAAACCACATAACTGACAATTTTGTTCTCTCATTCTCTCTATTGTATCAGTATATATTTCTAACCAGGGATCAGCATCCATACCTTAGAGATGATTGCACTTATAGCTGCTTTACTCACATAATGTGCCTCTGATGATCAGTGTTTTCCTTTGTTTGCAGTAGTGAAATGTCATTGAAAGCCAATACTAAAATCAGTGTGTGTGTGTATATATATATATATATATATATATATATATATATATATAGTGTCTCTTGTCTATTGCTTTATAGCTTTAAAGATGTCCTAAGATACTGATTGGTAAACTAAAGAAGTCTAATAAACCTAACATGCATCTAATTCAGACAGTCTATATAGACTGTATATGAAGATGAATAAGCGTTAGCCAAAGACAATGTGCTGCATTTATTGAGTTATTCAATCGTGGCAAAACCCACCACATAGGTTGTCATTTGTCATGGGTCCCACCCCTGGCAGTCATCACTAAGTGATCAGAGAGCTTTTAGTGCTGGTCAGATGAAGGCTCCTAGGCAACACAGCACTCAGGCAGTGACTACCTCTCTATTTATGGTGTAATGAAGAATTACATCTATATGACATCCCTGTTTTTCTGTGAGATTTTAAAGTTATAGAATGCAAAACAATTAGCAGGAGTCTGTGAACAGAGAAGAGAGGCCACAAAGAATGGAGGCATATGGGTTCCCTGTGTGGTTACAGTATATATAATCCTTTTCTTCATCTAATATATTATCAGCACTGGTTTTAATTATCAAACCAATGCAAAGGAAGGGGAAAATTTATTGTGACATTTCCCTTGGGCTCTTAGTCTGTAGTGTTCTGCCCTTCAGGTGTTTCATCATCTGATGAGATTAAAAGATGAAGCCTCTACTCAGATCCCTAAGTTTTCTAGGTTTAATTGAAATCCCAAAGAAATTGAGTTATTGTTCTTTTGTAAAAAGTTTCCAGGTTACATGGAGAGCAATCAGTGTACTGCATTGTTCAAAATTGTCACTGCCATAGAAGAGCCCTTTTCAACTACTGACAGGGTTCTTACATAGAGGATATGGGCACATATAAATCTTTAAGAGGGTTTCACAAAGACAATACAAGCTAAAATACAAGATGGGCAGATAGAAAGATGATAGATGATAGATAAGTAGATAGATAGCTAAAAAGTAGATGCAATTAGACCAATAGATAGATAATATTGACAATTGATATCACAAATTTCCACATCCCTTGCTGGGCTAAGGATAGGAGAGACTATCTTGTAGTGTCACATACCCTTACTGATCACACCATAAATGTCACTTGCAAACTTGTGCTTTTGTAATCTATCATCTATTCTTGGTAGGACTTTGGTTGATGTAGCAGTTTTTAAGTAATTTCTGCTTTTGCAAGTAACTTACCACTATAACCCAATATAACTCATTGTTATACCATGTTGGTGGTATCTATATTTTGGTCAATGATTTTGAGCAAATAGATTTTTAAAAGTATCTCACCAGGTACAAGATCATACAATGGCTAGCCTGGAAGTCACCAGGTCCCTGACTTTGCCCGAGTATCTATGTGTGATTGTTTATGGGTTATGTTTTTTGTAAGCTCTTTGCTTGCTTTCTTTTGACTTCTGACAATTCCAAAGTGGCTTTATAGTAACAAATCCTTCTCAGAAGCCCAGCTGTAGCGGGAAATCAGGAACTGTACATGTGTGCGAGTTGCAGCAGAACGCAGAAGCTAAAAGAGAGCAGTGTGGTCACTGAGAACGGGATTCGGACAACACCTGGAGAGAGACAGGATGCAGGCACAGGCGGTCTCTCATGCAGAGCTCTCGTGAAGGGGTGGGGCTTCCGGTTCCCAGCGGCAGAGCTCCAGGCCGGTGGCGGGAGAGCACAGTGGCTTAACTTTCTCCTAAAACCTTCTGTGTTTTATAAGTAATCCTCACAAAATAAACCTCACTTAAAACATATAACACAACGAGTTTTTACCGTGATAAAAATAAATAAAAAATCAAAAACAGCCAAATAAAAAAAAAATAAAATTTACTAATTGCCATCCATCCCCCCAAAAAAATATAAAAATTCAAATAAACCACAAACTACAAACCACATAATAAATAAATTCATAGAAATAAATTAATTTAAAATAAAAAAAACTAACTAATAATATACATAAAATATAAGCCAAACAATATTAAAATATATAAGCATATAATTTCATTTCTTTTAAAAAACAAAAGCCACAAACACACAAACCAAATTCCAAACCACCAACGCCACACATATACCAGACACAAACCTCCAAACCCAACACAAGTCAAAAAAAACTTTATACAACACCCAGCAGCATCTGTATTGAGCAGCTGAGTCACAACTAAGTCACTTTTCCTGGCAGAAAAACTAACGACTTGTGACAAGAGTCAGATGTCTAAACCAACATGCACATGTTCTAACTGGCCAGGGAGGTTAAAGTAAGGCACTCATGCTGACTCTCTGGAGGAACTCAGCTCACACTGAGAACTGAGAACAAACTTTTGGGGAATAAGAAATAGACTCACAGGAACAGGACAATGGCCAGGATCTAATGAAAATTTCATACTTTCTAGACAAAAGTCTAAAAATCTGGATCCTCAGAATAATAAACAGTTAAGCTTCATGCTGAGAGGCGGATGCCAGAAGAGAGTTTCTAAGCTAGACTCACAATATGATGGTAGAGTTCTCATGTCTCAACATGAGAAAGTGTGAAGAACTTAATACTTTACAAAATTGACCCTGAAAGTTATGCCAGCTCCAATGCTTGTTGTAACAGTGAACAGGAAAAGACAATTTTTAACACGATAGCATTTGATAATTGCCTCTGGTAGTCTATTTACAAAAGAGTTGATAGAATACAGAGATTATATATGTTATCTAATAATATTCACTGTGGCTGGCATTACTGACTAAAAGGTCTGAGCATATGGAGAGTTTTAAATGTTATAGAATGTTTCTTGTAAATGACATAGGTCCGCTACTAGTTACTTTTCTTGATGATGTAATGTATTACTACAATAGAATAAAATAAAATAAAATCTTAAGGAGGGAGTATGCTGTGGGATGGTCTTTATAATGCTGTGAATATGTGTTGGTACCATTGATTAATAAATAAGCTGTTTTGGCCTATGGAAAGATAAGATACAGCCAGGAATTAAATCCAGGAGAAGAAAGGTGGAGTCTGAGGAGATGCTTGAAGGTACCAGGAAAACAAGATGTAATGAGACACAGGTGAAGTCACAGGACACATGGTGATACATAGATTAATAGTTATGGCTTAATTTAAAAGGTAAGAACAAGCTAACAAGAAACCTGAGCCATGAATCAAACAGTTTGTAATTAGTATCAAGCCTCTGAGTGAATATTTTATAAGCTGCTGCAGGGCCAAGCAGAACCAAGAACTTCTGACTATAAACATATTTATTCATGTTCATAGTTGGAGGTACTGTCCATGCTGTACTAATGATTTCAGAAAAGGGAGGAATCTCTTACTGTGGATATTGGTTTTTGCAGTAAGGGGGTCACAGAGAGATGACAGCTGGTTCTTAGAACCTTGGTAACCCCCACAGTGTACATATCTTACAATTTTAATTATTATAATCAATATAAGCCCCATAGGCAAATCTACAGGTCCATCTTCTAGGCAAATATATATCTCATCAATTTGGGAATTAGGATCAACCTTTATAAATATAATCTAGTTCAAGCCATTGTGATTAAAAATTAGGAATTAAATACACTTGAAGCAGGGTAGCCTGTCCTGATGCATTATCCTTCCACTAAAGCACAGCTTCAAGTTAACAAAATCACAACCACATTTTCTTTTCCACCTCTCATACCTTCTCTCTTTCTCAACCTATCTCTGTCTCTGCTGGTATAAGTTTGTATGTGTGCATCCAGGTGTCTGTGTGTGTGTGTGTGTGTTTATGTATGTTATACATTTGAAACCCAAAATTTGTCACTGACTGTTTGTCTTAGTTGTTCTCCACATATTTTTATTATGTAATTTATTTATTTTACATCCTAACCACAGCTTTCCTCCTTACTCTTCTCCCATTCTCTGCACCAAACCCCTTCACTCCAAACCAATCCATACTTCCCCCATATTAGCACAGAAAGTGGCAGCCTCACATGTGTATTAGAGAGTTTAACTTATCAATCTGCTCTAAGTTCAAGATCCTGTCTTTGTATTCAGGCTTGGAAAGAAAATTTAGAATGTGGAATAGTTTCCCAAAAGCCGTCCAAAGTACCAGCTTCAGCCCCTGGTTTCATTCCAGGAGGCATATAAATAGACAAAGCAACACAACTCTCTCATGTGCAGAGAGCCTATGATGTTCTCCTGAAGGATCCATAGTTTTGCTCCAGACTCTGTGAGTTCCAATAATCCCAGCTAGGAGTTTCTGTGGGATTTAACTGCAATGTTCCTGTCCTCACCCCTAGTCTTCTACCATCCCTATTCCTTCTGCTCAGCAGGATTCGGAGCTCTGCCTAAAATTTGGTTTGACTGTAGATCTCTAAATCTGCCTTCATCAGTCGCTAAATAAAGGCTCTATGATGACAGTCAGGATTGTCACCAATTCAATCACAAGGGATGCATTCACTGCTATTAGAAATATTAGCTAGGGCCATCTTTATAGACTCATGAGAGATCATCATGGATCACTGAGCCTATAGCCCACCAAAAGTGACTTGACTGAGTATTCCATGAACACATGGTTTACTTCTGTTCTCACTCCCCCTACACACACACCTCAACTCAGTTCTGGGATCACAGACATATGATGTTAAGACATTATTTATTCTACACAGGTGATGGATATTAAATTTGGGCCCTTCTGCTTAAATGGCAAGAATTGTACTTGTCATAATTCATCTCCAAATCATTTTCTATTTATTATTTTTTGGCAAAAATTAATTTACACCTCTTTTTTATTTTTTAATTATTTTTTATCATACCCACCACTGTACTTAATCATTCCTCTTCTCCCAGTTCTTCCACAGCTACCACCACCTCATTTTTCCATCCATTCCTCAGAGAGGATAAAGGCTCCCAGGGTGGGTCAATATTGTCTGGCAATTCACTGAGGTAAGATGAAGCACCACCACCCCGATAGTAAAGCTGAGCAATGTGTTTCTCTTTAGGGGATGGACAACAAAAGGCCAGTTCATGGACCAGGAATAAATGCTGGTCCCTCTGCCAAAGGTCCCACAAACGGCTTATGCCTTATGACTTTCATCTACATTTGGATAGTTTAGTTCAGTCTCATGTAGTTTCCCCAGCTGTTATTTTAGAGGCAGTGATTTGCCAATAGCTCAGTCACCTGTCTCTGTGGGTTTTCTCAATATCATTTTGAGTTCTTTGCTCATGTAATCTTTCTTTCCTCTTTTTTAACTGGGCTGGTAGCTTGAACTAAGACTTACCTGTAGATTTTTGTATCTGTTTCCATCTGTTGCTGGGTAATGATTCTGGATGTAGTCATCCATTTGATTATATGTGATGACCAATTTACGCACACTCTCCACTATTGCTTGAGTATTGGTTAGGATTAACTTTACAATTTTGGGGGTATTTCTCTAGCATCACATTATGCTCTAATCCCACAAAGGCTCTGTCTAAGAAGTTATCTATTTTGTGTTTTTCTTGTCTTTTCCCCCAACTCTACCATCATATTTCCTCATATTCCCTTTTCACTTCTTCTTGTCCACTACCTGCTATGATCCCAATTTCTTTCTTTCTTTTATTTTTTATTATGAATAAAGAAGTCATATTTTCTATCCTTGTATATCCTTATTCAAGGTCCCTACCCCTCCTACCACTTCAGGTCATTCTCTCTTCTCCACATCTCCCCCTTCCCCCCCCCCCCCAGCATGGGCAGGAGGTCCCAAGGTCCCAAGGTCCCAATATTGCTCAGTTCAATCTCCACTCCTGGCAAATCCAGTTTTCTCCCCACAACACCAAGACTGAGTCAGGTGTTCCTCTAGGGGGAGTGGTGATGCCAATTAGCTCATGAGAACTTTTCTATTTTTCTTTCCCAGGGGGATTTATGGATATCTGTCTTAAGGTTCTCAAAGGTTACCTTTGTCTAGGTACTCAGAGGTTGTGCATTGTAACCTGCTTATTTTTTTTATTTACATCTAAAAATCCACCTGTGAGTATGTATCATGTTTATGTTTCTAGGTCTGTATTACTTACCTCAAGAAGATATTATCTAGATCCATCCATTTGCCTGCAAATTTTATAATTTCATTTTTACTGTTGTGTAATACTTCATTGTGTCAATATACCACAGTTTTTTTAATACAATGTAGAGTTAAGGGAATCTAAAATGTTTCCAGGTTCTGACTATTACAAATAATGTTGCAGGGGTATACATGAAAAAAAAGGTTTAAATAAAAAATATCTATTTTAAAAACAAATAATGTGGCTATAAACAATAATGCCCATATGGTAAAAATTGTGTTCTTTAAGTATATGTCAAAGAGTAGAATTGATAGATCATTAAATATAACACCAGTAACACAGACAATAAGAACAAAAATCATAAGTGGGACCTACTGAAACAGAGAAGCTTCTGTAAATCCAAGGACACAATCAATAAGACAAAACAACAGCCTACAGAAAAGGAAAAGATTTTCACCAACCCTACAAGTGGCAGAAAATTGATCTCTAAAATATATAGAGAACTCAAGAAACTAGAGCCCAAAACCCTAAATAACCGATTTTAAAAAATGGGGTTTAGAACTAAAAAGGGAATTCTTAGCAGAATTACAAATGACCGAATGGCACATGAAAAAGTGTTCAATACCTTTAGGCATCAGAGAAATGCAAATCAAAACAACTTTGAGATACCACCTTACATCTGTGAAATTGGCTCAGATAAAAGACATAGATGACAGCCTATGCTGGAGAGGATATGAAGTGACAGGAACACTCCTCCATTGTTGGTAACAGTTTAAACTTGTTCAGCTACTCTGGAATGCAGTATGGCCATTTCTCAGAAAACTAGCAATCAGTCTCCACAAGGGTCCAGCAATAGCACTAACTACTGGGCATACACCCTAAAGATGTACATTTGCACTCCAAAGATATTAGATAAACTATGTTCATAGCAGCATTATTTGTAATAGCAAGAACCTGGAAACAATGTAGATGCCTCTCAACTGAAGAATGGATTAACAATCTGTGGTAAAACTACAAAATGGAACAGTAAAAAAATAATATCCTAAAATTCAGAGGCAAATGGATGGATTTGAAGAATATCCCTTTGAAGAAGAAATATCACAAACCCAGAAAGAGAAGCAAGGTATATACTCACTAATTAGTGGACATAAAAAAAGAAAGGATGTCATTGTATATAAGAGTTGAAAGCTTGAACATAGCTAAATAACATAGTGTTTCATTTCGGCACTGGTGGCCACTGGCAGAATTTTGATGAAAAAGGACTCTTTTTCTATAAGGGGCTAGCCACAGGGAGTTTAATTATGCTCTAGTAAGTAAATGAGAAGCATGAATAGACATTGATGTAAATGGGGAGATCATAAGAGTAGGTTTAGAGGGAACTATTTCTCCTAGGCTGCCTGAACAGACAATCCCACTCTGGGGGCTGGGGTAATAACTAGGGTCCTGATCTCAGACTCTAGGCTAGCAGACTTGCCCTGTGCTAAAACTAGGAGGGTCCTTTTCCAGCAATTCCTAGCAGAAGTGACCTCCTATGGCTGGGCCCAACCTCCAGGGTGAGCTGCATCATCATAGATGGATAGACAGATGCCTTTGAAACCTAGAACTGTGTCCAGAACAGAGTCAGAGATCATACAGTCATCCTATTTAAAGCAATGGGCAGACACCAGTGCAATTATACATATAACAATATAAAGAACAACAAAGCAACACTAGAAGAAACTGGTGGTTCTACAGCAACAAGATATGAACAAGGCAATGAAGAGGAAAAAGAAATGAAATAACATCAAAAAACTTTATGAAAATTATACAAGTTTTAAAAGAGGATATAAAAAAAATCCTTTAAAGAGATAGAAGAGGTGAGCAGATTCCAGCACCCAGACCACCCATTCAGAGAATTGCTCTCCAGGACCACAGTCAATTCCTAGAGTCTGTTCTCAGTTCTCCCTAGCAGACAAGAGCTAGGTTTTGGTGGTGAGTGGATCCTTCAGTCACACCTAAAAGAGGGGAACTTGAAGGGCCATACCCTGCCTCCAACTTCATCAGGAGAGAAGGACTTAGGACATTGAAATTCAGACCTCTGTCCAGAGCACAGTCAGAGATCCAGCAGACCACTTGCTCAGAGGAGACAGGAAACACACAAGTTCTCCTGCCACAACTGAATAGGAGCTGCCTAATCATGAACCACTGAAGCCATGGGCAGACATCAGTGCAAAAATACATATAAGAACATAAAGAACAACAAGGCAACACTAGAAAAAACTGATGGTTCTACAACTACAAGATGTTAACAGAGTAATGAAGAGGAAACAGAAGGAAAAAACACCAAAAACACCTCTATGAAGATTCTTGAAGCCTTCAAATAAGATATTAAAAAAATTCCTTAAAGAAATAGAAGAAAATACAACCAAAAATTAGAAGAAATGAACAACTCCTGAAAGAAAACCAAGAAAAGGTAAACCAAAAAATGAAAGAAAGACTCCAGGAACTAAAACTGAAAAAGACGAAAAAAAAAAAATGCATGAAATGAGGCAAAGGTGGAAATAGAAAATCTGAGTAAAAGAGTTGGAAGTACAGATACATGCATAACCAACAGAATTCAAGAGATTGAAGAGAGAAACTCTGGAGTGGAAGACTCAGTAGCAGAAATAGATACATCAGTCAAAGAAAATACTAAAACCAAAAAAGTCATAACACAAACTGTTCAAGAAATCTGGGACACCATCAAAAGATATAACTTGAGAATAATAGTAATAGAAGAAGGAGAATACCAACCCAAAGGTACAGATAAAGTATTCAATAAAATCATAGAAGAAAACTTACCTAACTTAAAGAAGGAAATGCCTATAAAGATACAAGAAGCTTACAGAACACTAAATAGATATGACACCCCCCAAAAATGCACTCGCCACATAATAATCAAGCCACAAAACATACAGCAAAAAGAAAAAATTTAGGAGCTACTAAAGGAAAGAGCCAACTTACTTATGAAGGAAGACCAAACAAAATAACACCTGATTATTCAATGTAAATGAAAGTAAGAAGGGCTTCCTCAGAAGTTATACACACACTAAAAGAGCATGGCTGCCAACTAGAATACTATACCCATCAAAATTATGAATCATCATAGATGGAGTAAACAAGATATTCCATGACAAAGTCATACTGAAACATTACCTATCTACCAGTCTGGCCCTCCAGAAAACATTAGAATGAAAACTCCCAACATAAGGATCCCACATACCCCCATGAAACCACAAACATTCAATAGTCCCAAAAAAGAAAAGCCCAGAGAAAGGTAATACTTACAAACTACCACCCAAAATAGTAGGAAACAACAATCATAGGTCACTAATATCTCTTAATATCAATGAAATCAACTCACATATAAAAAGCCACACACTAACGAAATGGGTACAAAAACAGAAGCTACCCTTCTGCTGCATACAAGAAACACACCTCAACCACAAAGACAGACACAGGCTCGGAGTAAAGGGTTGGGAAAAGATTTTCCAATCAAATGGCCCTAAGAAAGAAGCTGGGATTACTATCCTAATATCTAACAAAAAAATCTTTAAGCTAAGAAATTAAAAGGGACCAAGATGGACATTACTTATTCATCACAGGAAAAACTGGTCAAGAGGAGATTTCAATACTGAATATTTATGCCCCTAATATACGGGCACATACCTATGCAAAAGAAACACTGCTAAAGCTCAAATCCTACATCAGTTTTCACACCTTAATGACAGAGACTTCAATAACCCACTTTCACCCTTGGTGAGGTCAACCAGACAGAAACTCAACAGAGAAATAAGGAGTCTAACAGAGGCTATCATGAAAATGGATTTAATAGTTATTTATAGAAGCTTCCACCCAAATGAAAAGGAATATACATATTTCTCAGCACCACATGGAACTTTCTCTAAAATTGACCACATAATTGGACATAAAGTAAATATGAATAGATAGAAAAAATGGAAATAATCCCTTGTATTGTATCAGACCACCAGGGCCTACAGTTAGAGTTCAACAACATCAAAAATCCCAGGTAGCCTACCAACTCATGGAAACTAAACATCACTCAGCTAAAACAGCTCTGGGTCAAGGAAGAATTTAAGAAAGAAAGCAATGTATTCCTAGATTTTAATGAAAATGAATTCACAACGTACCTAAACTTGTGGAACACAATGAAAGCAGTCTTAAGAGAAAAATTCACAGCACTAGATGGCTAAATTGAAAGCCTAAAGTAATCCCACACTAGAGGACTAACAGTACAACTGAAAGCCTTTAGAACAATTGGAAGCAAACTCACCAAGAAGGAGTAGATGTGGAAATAATCAAACTTAGAGCAGAAATCATTATAATTAAAAGAAAAAGAACAATAAAAAGAATCAATGAATCAAAGAGTTGCTTCTTGCAGAAAATCAATAGGATAGATAAACTCTAATCCAAACTAATCAAAAAGCAGAGAGAGACAATCCAAATCAATAAAATCATGAATGAAAAGGGGGACATAAAAACAGACCCCCAAGAAATCCAGATGATTATCAGATCATACCTTGAAAATCTATATTCCACAAAACTGGAAAGCCTAGAAGATATGGACAGCTTCTTGGATAGGTACCAGAAATGCAGGGATAGTTCAACATACAAAATCTGTAAATGACATCTATCATATAAACAAACTGAAAGAAAAAAAAAACACTTGGTCATATCCTTAGATGCTGAAAAAGTCTGTGACAAAATTCAAAACTCCTTTATGATAAAATCCTTAGAGAGATCAGGAATACAGGGAAAATGTCTCAATAAAATAAAGGTGATTTAAAAGAAGCAGACAGCCAACATCAAACATAATGGATAAAAACTCAAAGCAATGCCATTAAAATCAGGCATTACGCAAGGAGGTCCACTCTCCCCTTATATATTTAAGATAGTTCTTGAAGTTTTAGTTAAAGCAATAAGAGTCCGAAAGAAGATTAAGGGAATACAAATTGGAAAAGAATAAGTGAAATTATCTCTAATTGCAGATGATATGATTGTATACATAAGTGACAAACAAAATTCTACCAGGAAACTCCTATAGCTGACAAAAACCTTCAGCAATGTAGCAGGGCAGAAGATTAACTCAAAGATATCAGTAGCCTTCTTATACACTAAAGATAAAAGACCTGAAAAAGAAATAAAGGAAACATCACCCTGTATAAAAGCTGAAAATTGCATTAAGTACCTTGGAGTAACCATAACCAAAAACGTAACAGATCTCTTTGACAAAAATTTTAAGCCACTGAAAAAAGAATTTGAAGAGGATGTCAGAAAAATGGAAAGATCTCTCATGCTCCTGGATAGGTAGGATCAACATAGTAAAAATGACAATTCTACCAAAGAAATCTGCAGATTCAATGCACTTCTTATCAAAATCCCAAAGCAATATTTTATGGACCTTGAAAGAACGATCATCATCTTCATTTGGAATAACAGGAAAGCCAGAATTGCCAAAACAATTTTGTTTAACATAAAAACCTCAGGAGGCATCAACATCCCCGACTTCAATTTATACTGTATAGCTAGAGTAATAAAAGAGCCTGGTACTGCCATAAAAACAGACTTGTGGATCAATGGAATAGAATTGAGGATGCAAGCCTTAACCCGAAAACCTGTGAATACCTGACCTTCGACAAAGAGGCCCGAAATACTCAATGGAAAAATAAGAGAGTATCTTTAACAAATGGTGTTGGCAGAGCAGGTTGGTAGTGTGTAGAAAAATGCACATAGATCCAAGCCTGTCACCCTGCACAAAACTCAAATTCAAGTGGATCAAAGACCTCAGCGTAAACCACCCACTCTGAACTTGATAGAAAAGAAAGTGGGAAATACCATCCAACACATTGGCACAGGCAACCACTTTGTAAATATAATACCAGTGGCACAGACACTAAGTCAAGAATCAATAAGTGGGATCTCCTGAAGCTGAGAAGCTTCTCTAAAGCCAAGAACACTGTCAATAGAAAAAAAATGACAGCCTACAGAGTGGGAAAAAATTTTCCCCAACCCTATAATTGATAGAGGACTGATCTCTAAAATATAAAGAACTCAACAAACTAGAGCCCAAAACCTTGAATAATCCAATCAAATAATGGGGTTCAGAACTAAAAAGAGAATTCTCTGCAAAGGAATTACAAATGGTTGAAAGGCACTTTAAAAAGTACTCAACTTCTCTATCCATCAGAGAAATGCTAATCAAAAGAACCTTGAGATACCACTTTATACCTGTAAGATTGGCTAAAATTAAAGATACACATGACAGCCTATGCTGAAGATTTTGCAGAGCAAGGGTAACACTCCTCCATTGTTGGTGGGAATATAAGCTTTTTCAGCTACTCTGGAATGCATTATGGAAATTTCTCAAAAAACTGGGAACCAGTTTACCCAAGAATCCGGCAATACCACGTCTGGGTGTACACCCTTAAGACACCCATATGCACTCCAAAAACATTAGCTTAATTATGTTCATAGCAACATAATATCAAAAACCTGGTAACAACACCCTCAACTGAAAAATGTCTCAACAAACTGAGGTACATCTACCCAATGGAGTACTACTCATCAGTAAGAAAAAAATCATATCCTAAAATTTGCAGGCAAATGGATGGATTTGGAGAATATCCTCTTGAGCAAGGTATCACAAACCCAGAAAGATAAGCAGGGGATGTACTGAGTCATTAGTGGGCTCTAAACAAAAAAGGAAAAACAAAACATGTCTAAGCTACAAACCATTACCACTGAACAGCTTGGGATGTGAAACTTCTTGGATGCCACTCCCTCTATAGGAACACCTGACTAAGTCTTGATGGTGGAGTGAGGAAATTCAATCTGCCAGGAGTGGTTGCTGAGCTAAGTCATATTGTGACCTTGTGACCTCCTGCCCTTGCTGTGGAGGAGATTTGGAGATGTGGAGAAGAGAGAGTGTCTGGTCGGGGTAGGAGTGCAGAGGGACCTTGAATAAGGATATACACAGATAGAAAATGTGACTTTATTCATAATAATAATTTAAAAAATAAAAAATAGGGGTCAGAATAAAAATTGGAGTCTCAGCAGAAGAATTACAAATGGCTTAAAGGCACTTGAAAACGTGCTCAATATCTTTAGCCATCACAGAAATGCAAATCAAAACAACCTTGAGATATCTTCTTACACCTGTCAGATTGACTAAGATAAAATCACAGATGACAACCAATGATGGAGAGTTTGCAGAGCAAGGGGAACACTCCTCCAATGTTGGTGGGAGTGTAAACTTGTTCATCCACTCTGGAATGCAGTATAGTTCTTTCTCAGAAAAAAGGAAATTAATCTCCCCAAGGACTCATCAACACCAGTATTGGGCATATACCGTAAAAATGCACATTTTCATCCCAAATGCATTAGCTCAGCTATGTTCATAACAGCATTATTTGTAATACTAAATACCTGGAAACAAACCTGATGCCCCTCAATTGAAGACTGGATAAACAAACTGTGGTACATCTATACAATGAAGTAGTACTCAGCAGTAAGAAAAATGATGTTCAAAACTTTGCAGGCAAATGGATGGATTTGAAGAATATCCTGCTCAGCGATGTGTCACAAGCCCCCCAAAATAAGCAGGGATGTGCTCACTCATTATTGGACTATATACCAAAGAAAAAAAATCAATGTCCACCCTAGCTGCAATCTACAGCCACTTTACAGCTTGAGATCTGAAGCACCTTGGAATGCCATCTTTGAGCCCATTCCCTCCAGAGGAACACCTGACCCAGTCTTAATGCTAGAATGAGGAAAGCAGCGTTTCCTGGAGTAGATGCTAACCTAAGCCATCTTGGGACCTAGGGACCTCCTTCACTTGCTGGAGAGAAGATAAGGAGATAGGAACAAGAGAGAGTGAATAAGAGGGACTGGAGTGGGAAGGATGTTTGAATTCGGGGATATATGGATGAAAATGTGACTTTATTTAAAAATTTAAAAAGAATAGAACAAAAGAGTATTATGAAATTGAGAGGACAGATTCCTGAATTTGATGGGGTACAATATGTCAAATCACCAAATTATAAATTAAAAATAAATAAATAAAATTGGTTCCTAGTTTTCTGAGGAACAACCATACTGATTTATAAAGTGGCTGTAAAAATTTACATTTCCATCTGCAATGGAAGAGTGTTCCCCATACTCCTTATTCCATCTAGCACAAGCTGCCATCAGTGTTTTTTTTTGTCAGTTGTACTAGCCACATTTTATTTTTTTGTTTGTTATAATGAATAAAGTCACATTTTCTATCTGTGCATATCCTTATCCAAGGTCTCTTTCCCCTCCCACCCCCTCAGGTCACTCTCTCTTTTCCACATCGTTCCATCTCCTCTACAGCATGGGCAGGAGGTCCCAAGGTCCCAATATTACTCAGTTCAGCCTCCATTCCTGACAGATGCAGTTTCCTCACCCCAACATCAAGACTGAGTCAGGTGTTCCTCTAGAGGAAGTGGGATCCTCGGTGTCAGTCCAAGGTGTTTCAGATCCCAGACTTTTCAGTGGTTGTGGTTTGCAGCTTGGACATACTTTGCTTTTGGCTTTGTTGTTTAGAGTCCACTAATGTGTCAGTACATCCTCTGGTTATCTTTCTGGGTTTGAGATACCTTGCTCAGAAGGATATTCCCCAAATCCATCCATTTGCCTGCAAATTTTAAGGTATCATTTTTTTCTTACTGCTGAGTAGTACTCCATTGGGTAGATGTACCACAGTTTGTTTATCCATTTTTCAGTTGAGGGGGAACAATGTTGTTTCCATATTCTTGCTATTATGAATAATGCTGCTATGAACATAGTTGAGCTAATGTGAACTTAGACACTCTGGCATGTTTATGATAGCATCTCAAAGTTGTTTGGATTTGCATTTTTTTGACGGCTACAGATGTCAAACAATTCCAAGTATTCTTCAGCTATTTAAGGTTTTTCTGTTGAGATTTCTCTATTTAGCTCTGTACTCCATTTTTAAATTGAAATATTTGCTGTTGTTTTTGTTTTTTTTTTTTACTTCTAGTTATTTTAGTTCTTTATTTTGAGATCTGTACTCTTTCTAATGTACTGTTGTTGGTAAACTTGTTTTTCCATTCTGTAGGCTGTCATTTTGTCTTATTGTGTAGGGGGATTGTTTTCTGTTCCATTGTAAATAATAGTTCCACCTACTGGTTTAATAAAAGTGTTGACAGGCCAAAAATAGATAAGAAGTGTGAGTAGGGCTACCAGACTAAGAAAACTCTGGGAACATCTTAGAGCAGAGCAGATTTGCAACAGGGATGTGACAGGGATACCATGAGGAGATAACAGCAGACACAAAGGAAAGAAGCTAAAATGCTGTTTTGAGCCAAGGTATAGGGCCACATGACTGAACAAGATAAGAAAGATGGGTTAGTTTAAGAGTAAAGAGTTCACAAGTTTTATGTGTGGGCCCTAGGCTGATCAGCATAGAATTATTTAAGTATCTCTGTGTTTCTGTGAGACTGTGTATGTTTCTGTGGGTCTAAACTTTAAGGCTAGGCCCAAAAGACTGGGCCAGAAAAGTAATGCAACGTTATTGACCTTGTCTTTTGTTTTACAGAAGCTTCTCAGTTTCAAGAGGTTATATTTATTATTAATAATAAATAATATACATTTATTAATCAGTGTCTGTGCTGCTGATATTATATTTAGGAAGCCGTCTCCTGTGCCAATGTGTTTAAGAATATTTCTCACTTTCTTTTTTTATCAGGTTCAGTGCAACAAGGTTTAAAGATCTGGGAATGTCTTTACATCCTGTGAATATCATTCCTTGAATAAAGGAACTCTTTTGACCTATATCAGGCACCATAGCAGTAGGTAGGAAATCAGACTATCAGTAGGAGAAGGAGGGCAGAGTCAGAAGAGATAGACCCAACCTCCCATGAAGCAACATGTAAAGGAACACAGGTGAGCCACAAGCCATATGACAGGACAGATTAATGAAAATGAGCAGAATTAAGATGAATGAGCTAGCTAGAAACATGCATAAGATAAAGACCAGTATTAAATTAATATAATCATCCAAGTCATTTTCGGGGGCCTAAGCAGTGGCAGGCGGCTAGGTGCTCTGGGACTGCAGGTGTGTGGGTAAGGGCTTCTGGCCAGATGGGGTCAGAAATCTCATACTACAGTATGTGTTGATGTCTTGGATCCACTTGGACTTGAGTTTTATGCAGGATAACTGATATGGATGTATTTGCATTCTTCTACATGCCACCATTCAGTTATGCTAATCAGTTGTTGATGCTTTCTGTTTTCTATTGTATATTTTTAGATTCTTTGTCAAAAATCAGGTGTTTATAGGTATCTGAGATACTGTCAAAGTCTTTGCAACCTATTGTGATTCTTCCCATTCTGACACAAATCACCCTTGTCAAATACCCTCAATCTTCCAAGAAAATATGGGACACTGCACCACCTGCATCTGTGGTATACAAGCACCTTATCTATAGAAAATTACCTCCTTTCAGTCTCCTTGCTCTCTCTTTCCTACTTTTACTCCCACCACACCTACCTCCAGCCCACTGAGTAGTTTCCTTTGTAATCTGTGACTAAATTATCCATTTTCATCCCCTTAACATTTTTTATTTCAGAAGATTCTCTGGGAGCACAGGATACCAATACCATAGTCTACCACAGCTGATTAACATAATGTTGTCCTGCTATATGAAGTCAACCCAATCTATGATCCCTTGATCCTGGAGACAAAGTCTAACCACTTCTTCCCTTCATTTTTGCAATATAGTCAGTAAGAAAATGCATCTTTTCCTTTCTCTTTAGCTGTCATCATCTGGAATACAATAGTAATTACCTGTGATGAACTGAGAAGCTCTCGACAGAAAAGTTGACTTGACTGACCATACCTTTAGAAGTGTTTGGTAAGAAGATCCACATACCAAACCCATTGGTTTCCACTACCTCCAGTGATAGAAAATGGGAAAGATAACTTACCAATAAGATTTTCACCCCTGCCCCTAAATTTCCCTTTTTCGTCCCATAAGACTCCATAATCCCAATGCCACATGCACACAGTTTCATTTCCATGGAGATACAGCATCCCTTCAGCTTTTCTCATTAAATAACAGTTCTACTCCTGGAGATTGAGTTGTCTATCTTCATCCTCTTATTTTCACATTGCTTCCACTAATTCTCAACTAAAATTGTACACTAATAAGGCACAAAACAACAGAAAGTACTTTAGTGAGTCGTCAAAAACATTATGTACTAATTAATTAACCTAGAATCAGCCATCAGGCTTGTCTCTATTTTTATTTCATGTATTTGAGATTTCACCAACACGTACATTCTAAAACTCTTATGAGATAATTATGCTGGAATTTACCTACATAGCCAGCATGCCTGGAAGAAATTTGGTCTCATTCACTCTAGGTATCTGAATTAACAGCACAATTATTCTAAATTAATGTTAATTGTCCACATTTGTTAGAGTCTGGGCACACCTGGGAGATGTGCATAAGGTTATTCTTCTGGTGGACTACCTTGACATTTAATTGATGTAGAAAGACCCATCTTAGTTGTAGGTGTGACTATTTTCTTGGCAAGGGAATTCTGGATCTTGTGAAATATTGAACAATCAGTTAGTTGAAGCATGATACTTTATTATAGAAATTGGAAAAAAATTAAAATGCACAGATGGCTGGGGTGTTAGAATTTTCCTCGGATTCTCATTCAAGGATATGGAAAAATATCTGGTGCCAGAAGAGGGGTTCATGGGAGGGGGTTGTCTTTAAAAAAGGAAAATAAATTTGTCACACTGTGGACATACTGTCAGACTAGTTTCCTGAAGAAAGGCTCCAGTCTATGATGGGCCAATAAGGAGTAAGATGACACTTTGACAGGGAATTTAGTTATTCATAATCCTTCTCCTGTATTTAAACCTAAACTTCCTGTCAGCTCTTTAAATATAGTATCTGGACCTCATTATTTTTCTAATTGTGACCACATCTAATTAATATCATTTTTATGTCCTTTTCTATTAATATGACTTATTAGGCAACACCTGTTGGGCTGCTAATCAACAACATTAGGCAACATGTTTTTAGAGCTGCTAGCTGCAGGCTGCAATACCTGTATACCCTGGATGCCAGCAGATTGTTCAGTTCTAAATCAACATATGAGTTCCAAGCCTTATGGGATTCAGCCAAACCTCAGAAGCTAAAAATTTCTTATAGCTCATCTTCTCTGACCCCTTAGCTCATTTCAAACTTCAATCTAAACACTAATCAGACAACTGTCCCTCTCCGTTAGCCCCATCTTCTGCTGTCATTCACCTGTTTATTTTACCTTCCCTATGGCATAGCTGAAGAGGTATTCCAATTCAGTCTCACCACAAAGTTTAAATAATGTGATGGGTTTTTTTTAGGATAAATTTATAATAAGTTTCCTACACTTATAAGCACAAACCTGAAGAGAGGGAAAACAGAAAATGACACTTATTAAAGAAAATGTGTTTTGGGGATATACATTAGAGCTATCAGGTCATACAGTCCATTTTTTTTTTTTTGCTAAATAAACAAATTGGCATTCAGTGAACTTAGGTAATTTGCCTGAGCTCACAAGGCATAAAAAATTAAATTTGATATTATATTGAGGCATTCCAACTTCCAATCAACTTCTCAATATCTTTTACCAACATACATTTACTTAACAGTTTCTCAATAAATACTCATTATTCATATATTCAGTCTAAAATTGGGGACACAAAGATATACTACAGAGCTTACCTTTAAAAATCTATGTACTGTCTCAAAAGTAATTAAGACAAAATATGCATTTGTTTTATTTATAAAAACTAAGGTCAAAATAAATATCTGTTTAACTAGGTTAGAAATGTGTGTTACTATAGATATGAAGTCTATAGCTTCTTTTGAATTCAAAAGCTTCCTCACTGTGTGTGTACATGTATATATGTACACTTATGTATTTGCGTACATGTCCATATGTGTGTCTGCATATAGAGGACAGAGGTCAATAGTGGTCCTCTTATCTTAGTTACTATCTTATTGTAAAAAAACACCATGACCAAAGCAGCTTATAAGGTAAAGCATTTAATTAGGGGCTTGCTTATGGTTTCAGAGGCTAATTCCATAACAATCATGGTAGGACACATACTAGCAGTCAAGGAGGCATGATGTTTGAGGAGTAGCAGAGAGCTAGTTTGATCCATAGGAAAAAGTCAGAAAGAAAATAAACCTGGGCCTGACATATGCTTTTGAAATTTTAAAGTCAACTCTCAAGTGACTCTCCTTCTTCATCAAGGCCACACTCATTTCAACAAGGCCACACCTATAAATTCTTCCTTAGAAGTACACAAACTCTTATATTTTTTGTTGTGAGCCTAGCCTTTAGTGGCTGAGCCATTTAGGACACAGTTAATAAAACCAAATGACAGACTACAGAATGGTAAAAGATTTTCATCAACCCTACAAGTGACAGAGGACTGATCTCTAAAATATATAGAGAACTCAAGAAACTGGAGACCAAAACCTTGAATAACCCAATCAGAAATGGGGTTCAGAGTTAAAAAGGGAATTCTCAGCAGAAGAATTACAAACGGCTGAAAGGCACTTAAAAAAGTGCTCAACATCTTTAGCCATCACAGAAATGCAAATCAAAACAATTTTGAGATACCACCTTATACCTGTCAGAATGGCTAAGATTATGGACACAGATGACCACCTATGCTGGAGAGTAAGCAGAGCAAGGGTAACACTCCTCCATTGTTGGTGGGAGTTTAAGCTTGTTCTGCCACTCTGGAATGCAGTATGACTGTTTTTCAGAAAACTGAGAATCAATCTCCCCAAGTATCTAGCAATACCACTATTGGGCATATACCCTAAAGATTCACATTCACACTCCAAAGGCATTAGCTCAACTATATTTCTAGCAGCATTATTCATAATAGCAAGAACCTGGAAACAACCTAGATGTCCCTCAACTGAAGAATGGTTTGACAAACTGTGGTACATCTACACAATGGAGTACTACTACTCAGCAGGAAGAAAATAGTATATCCTAAAATTTACAGACAAGTGGATTGATTTAGAAAATGTCTTCCTGAGTGAAATATCACAAACTCAGAAAGATAAGCAAGGAATGTACTCACTCATTAGTGGACTTTAAACAAAAAGCAAAGCTTACCGAAACTGTAAACCAAAACCACTGAAGAGCTTGGGATCTGGAGTACCTTGGACTGGCATCTTGAAGCCTATTCCCTCTAGATGTACACCTGACCCAGTCTTAATGTTGGTATGAGGAAAGTGGATTTCCTGGAGTGGATGCTCAATTAAGACATTTTGGGACCTTGGGACTTCCTGCCCTTGCTAGTGAGAAAATAAGGAATTGGGGAGAAGAGAGAGTAACAGGAAGGGGCAGTAGAGGAAAGGGAGCTTGAGCAAGGGGATAAAGAAAATGAAACTTTATTCATAATTAAAAACAAAAACTACAAAAAATGTAGTACACAACCTTGGAACCAGCCTATGGAAGCCTTTTTTCTTTACAGCAACTGTAAAGGGTCTCTCGTAAACTAGGAGTTATTCCATTTTGGGAAAGTAGCTAAACAATAAGCCAGAACACTGGAATTATAAAGACATGTTACTTTATCCAGCTGTTTTTATAGGTTCTAGATGTTCAAACCCAGGTCCTAAATATTGGATTCCAAGAGGTTTACCAACTAAGCCATTTCCTCTGCTTTGGTGGTTTCCTGTGACTATGTGGTGAGAGTGTGTCTTATTTAATTCTTCTCTAAGAGACATATTTTGTTGTCATCTATATCTTCCAGTTGTGATATCATAGATTTCTGACAAGAGCTGTGCTATAATGCAGCCACTATGCCATGTACTCAATAGTTGTTTGGAGGATAACAGAGGTCACCCTTAGTTATCATGATGAAATAATGAAATATAGTAAGTGTCACAGTTCCACATTACAATCTGAGGCAGAAGAGGATCTGTTTATGAAAACATGTTAGAACTGTAGATGATCATTTGCAGGAGAATCATAGATGAGACAGAACACAGGGTGGTGTGTTTGAACTTCTCTGTATGTGGGTTGAAAGATTATATAATATACAGATTTCTTATAAACAAGTATTTTTAATAGCATTATATATTCTGCAAATATCATTTACAAGCCATCTTTACTGCCAATGAATATCATTTCTGAAAATTTTGTTTAATGTTCTGGCTCTTGAATTTTTCTATTTTTCTTTGTTTTTAAAGCAGTTTAGTTTTGCCTGAGTATACTAGCTCTCACAGTGTTTCATTTTGGGTTAATGGTATTGATAGAAAATCTTAAATGTTTTGCTTCTAAAGAGTATTAAAAGCAACAATTAAGAGAACCGGAAAAATGGCTTAGGCTGTAAAGGCTTTGCCATGCAAGAACATTTACTGAAACTTCTAACTGCCAAACTGATGTAATCATAGCACTGGAGAAAAGTAGACTAGAAAGATCTTAGAGCTAAGTGTGTAATTACTCTAGTCATATCAGTGATTTCCAAGCTCAGTAAGAGATACTCTCAAAAATAAAATGGATAGAAATTGTTGTCAACTCCATGTATTCATGCACATATACATATAATCCCATACTCACACATATACACTGAAGTACATATACATTCAAAACACATGTGCACACACGCACAGAAGGAGAGAGAGAAAATGAGTGAGAAGGAAGATAGAGGACAATAAATATTATGACATTTTAATTTACTAAAAATGAATCATAATTTATTTTCTTCTCAATGCTAACATGGAATCTTTGTCAAAGACAAAGACTTAAGCACAGTATATTTTGTTTAGAGTATAGAATTCTTGTTGTCAACTTGTGTTACTGCATTTTGCATAGGAAATATGTAAATTTGTAACAAGTAAATTACCCTCTATCAGCACACAGCAACATTCAAATACCTATTGATTTAGTTTGTTCTAGCTGTAGTGATTTCAACACAGGAAGCCAATCAATTCACACAACTGAATACAAGATGTTTGAACATGCAAAATTTAATGAATCATAAGTTAATAAATATTTTTATTGCTAAAGTACCTTGGTTTGCCTTCTTGTACTCTATGTTCTGTTATTAAAATTTTCTAACAGTAACAAGATAAGGGGTTGTAGAAGAAGTGATATGTTTCTACATAAAAATGAAAATTGAAGTCTTAGAATGAGCATATTGCTTAGTTGTTCAAGGGGTAGTTTAACATACACACAGCTCTAAGATCAAGACTCAGCTCTGTCTTAAAAAGATGTAGCAGCACATGCTCATAAGTTCATCATTCAAGAGGTAGAGTCAGAACAAATAAAAGTTCAAAGTCATCTTCCATTGATTTAAAATGACAGTTTATGTCATCTGTTTTTATGTGCCTGATATAAATGTAGCAGGTAATCAAACATAAGAAATCAAAGAAGTGCTGGAGAGATCGCTCAGCAGTTAAGAATCCTGGTTGCTCTTCCAGAGGTCCAGACTTCAATTTTCACCAACTATATGATAGCTCATGGCCATCCATCTATAATAGCATCTAATGCCCACTTCTGGAGACAGGTCAATAGATCACTCATATCCATAAAATAAAGAAACATTTTAAAAAAGAAGAAAATAAGCTCTAATTACATCAACTAATAGAAAAAATGTGTATTAAGACTAATAGATGATAAATACATAGATAATAGATAGAGCTACAGTAATAAAAACTGCTTGATACTGGCATAAAAACAGACTTGTGGATCAATGGAATAGAATTGAGGATCCAAACATTAACCCAAAAACCTGTGAACACCTGATCTTTGACAAAGAGGCCCAAAATATTCAATGGAAAAAAGAGAGTATATTTAACAAATGGTGTTGGCATAGCTGGATGTAAGTGTGTAGAAAAATGCAAATAGACCCGAGCCTGTCACCCTGCACAAAACTCAAATCCAAGTGGATCAAAGACCTCAACAAAAACCCAGCCACCTTGAACTTGATAGAAAAGAAAGTGGGAAATACACTTCTACAAATTGGCACAGGCCACCACTTCCTAAATATAACACCAGTGGCACAGGCACTAAGACCAACAATCAATAAGTGGGATCTCCTGAAGCTGCGAAGCTTCTGCAAAGTCAAGGACACTGTCAGTAGGACAAAATGACAGCCTACAGAATGGGAAAAGATTTTCACCAACCCTACAAGTGATAGAGGATTGATCTCTAAGATATATAAAGAGCTCAAGAATCTAGAGCCCAAAACCTTGAATAACCCAATCAAAAAATGGGGTTCAGATCTAAAAAGGGAATTCTCAGCAGAGGAATTACAAATGGCTGAAAGGCACCTGAAGAGGTGCTCATCATCTTTAACCATCAGAGATATGCCACCTAACTCCTGTTAGATTGGCTAAGATAAAAGACACAGATGACAGCCTATGTTGGAGAGGATGTGGAGCACAGGGAACACTTCTCCATTGTTGGTGGGAATGTAAGCTTGTTCAGCCACTTTGGAAGGCAGTATGGCAGTTTCTCCGAAAATTGAGAATCAAACTCCCCAAGGACCCAGCAATACCACTTCTGGGTGTATACTCTTATGATGCACAGTCATACTCCAAAGGCATTAGCTCAACTATGTTTATAGCAGCATTATTTGTAATAGCAACAACCTGGAAACAACCTAAATGTCCCTCAACTGAAGAATGGATTAACAAACAGTGGTACATCTACACAATGGAGTACTACTCAGCAGTAAGAAAAAATGATATCCTAAAATTTGCAGGCAAATGGATGGATTTGGAGAATATCCTCCTGAGGGAGGTATCACAAACTCCGAAAGATAAGCTGGGAATGTACTCACTCATTAGTGGTCTCTAAACAAACAAACAAGAAAAAAGCCAAGCATGCCCAAGCTGCAAACCACAACCACTGAACAGCTTGGGATGAGAAACACCCTGGACTGACCCTTTGGATCCCACTCCACCTAGAGGAACACCTGACTCATTCTTGAGGGAGGGGGGACAAAACTGGATCTGCCAGGAGTGGAGACTGAACTAAGCATTATTGTGTCAGTGTGATCATGGAATTGTCTGCTGCCTGCCCAGGGAGGGGATGAGGAGTTGTGGAGAAGAAAAAATGACCTGATGTGGCCGGAGGGGGAAGGGAACCTTGAATAAGTATATACAGGGATAGAAAGCGTGACATCTTTGTTAATAATAATAATAATAATAATAATAATAATAATAATAATAAGTATACAGAAAAAAATCAAAAGAGAGGTAGACAGGGATTAATAGGAATATTGTCATGTTGCAGAAATGTAACATGAGACATTTATGGGACACCTCTTAAAAAAATCTTCATGATAAACTAATGTCTTGTACATCAAAGAAAAGAGAAATAAAATTGGATACTGGGAAGAGAAAAAAATAATTTATATGTATATAAATAGATTATAAACAGATAATTTATAAATAAATATATAGCTAGACAGATAGTTGATAGATATCAGATAGATAATAAGATATTGAAAAATAAAAGTTTAGATAATGGTGATTCATTGAAAACAGAGAAAGATTAAATGACAGATAAATCATAATGATAGTTGACAGATAATAGGGATGGCAATAAAAAATAAAGAGATAGATGACAGAAATAGACAGATGATAGTTAAGATAGGTGAAGCAACTTGGCGCCCATTCCCTCCAGAGGAACACCTGACACAGTCTTGATATTGGGATGAGGAAAGCAGATATCTCTGGAAAAGATGCTGAATTAAGTCACCTTGGGACCTTGAGACCTGCTGCCCTTGCTGGGGAGGAGATAAGGAGATGGGGATTAGAGAGTAATTGGGAGGGACAAGATGGGAAAAGGAATTTGAACAAGGTGATACATGGATAAAAATGAGACTTTACACATAATGAAAAAAATAAATAAAATCTATAAAACTATCAAACTTTCAAAATTAATACACAAATATGTTAGTTTCCCTTTGAACTTTCTACAGTATATGCAAGATTCAATAAGAGCTCTTTTAAGGCTACATTTTAAGATCAATGAGGATATTCTGAAACCACATTTGAGTTGGATGCTAGAGTCCCACCGAGGTAGTGAAACTTGCATTTGTACTAGGACTAATAACAAGGTTAGAGGAGTGGAACATAAAACTTAGCATTATAACAAATATCTGTGTATGAAAGTGCATGTATGTATTTGTAGAACAAGGACACTAATTCAATGTAAATGTTGAGTAGTCTAAAAAATGATATATGCCATGTGGAACAGCCATAGAAAAAATATAATAGATGCCCTGTAATAGATTATATAAAATATAAATACCAGGTTAAACAGTTTTCTTTAAAAAAAAAAGAGGGAAAAAAGAAAGTAAGAAAAAAATTTTAAAAAATGGAAAGGAAGGAAAAAGAAAGACATAGAAGAAAGGAAGGAAAAAGCCTGAGAGACTCCATAAACATTCTCAAAAAAAACTCTTCAGAATATTTAATTTCTTTAAAAAATATTAAAATAATCTATAATGAGAGACCCATAAAAGACAAGCTTAAATGCAAAATGTATAAAAACTATTTGGGAAATACTTAAAATAACAAAAACCCTATAATAATACAGAGAAGATTATACTCTCTCACAAAAGGAATGGAACATAATATTCACAAAACAGCATATAGAACTGTGTTCGTTAGAACTGCCTCTAATTGCAGTACTCACAAGGAAGGGGCATGGGAAATTAGAATTTTAAGGTTAACCTCAAACCCAGCAGTTTAATGCTAGCCTTGGATATAGTCAAGTTTGGGAGCTCACAGCAATAAGTATTGCAAGCCCTTTGAAGGCTAAAGCAAAAGAAACAAAATTTCCAGGCCAGACAGCAACAGAAAGAGTTTCAAGTTACCAGCAGTTAAAGGTATAAAAAAAAAAAAACCAAAACTACAACAATGACTAACGGACTAGAGCAGGCAATTTACATTGTGTAATGCCTGAATCACAATGACCTAAAGAGACAACTGGAGACAGAGAAGCCCAAAATGCAACAGCAAGGCTTATTGTCAGCATAATTCAAACCAGGCAAGGAGCTTGTTCCTCACACATGCATGGGTGCAGTGCAAGAAAGAGCTGAGCACCCCAAGTTACACATGCTTTTTATAGTCAAAAACCACAAGTCAATGTTACTTAGGGTAAAGGGTCCCAGTTGTGATGGGCATGAACTTATGCTTAGGGACATTTTACAGCTTAAGATTCCTGGGTCCCACCTGGGTTTTGTGGCTGGCAGGTTTTTACTGCGTGAGAGTTGGATCACCCTGGTGTCCTTAAAGAGCAGTTTGCTCATTCTTTCTTGGAACTGGGCAAGCCTCTTTCAGGAATGTGAAACTAAACTTTATTTTACCTTTTTTCTTTTTTTTTTGAAAAATTGCTAGTAAAATACAAAATAAGGTTTCTTAAGCAAAGTTTACTGTCTTCTTTCCCTCACTTACTTTTTGGTTACTGTCCCAATCATAGGTCTCTGTCAATAAGTGTATAGGAATAGTCTATTTATGAGAAACAGCGAAAAAAGGTGATGGCCAAAGAAGAGTATTTTCTACCCTGCCAGTATCATTATAATCTTAGCTCTGTTAAGGCAGCAACTATATCATTGAACTTTTGATGTAAACCTGGTGCTATCTCTTCTTGGCCCCTCAATTTTAGATCTAGTCACTGTTTCCAGCTCTTTCAGAGGTGTCAATGCTTTTGTATCTGGAGAATGGTCATTCTCTACTTCCTTTGCATCAGTTCTTGTACCCACACTTGAAAATCCAAAGTGATCTGCAAGGTTTCACATGAGCAGCTGGGACCTTGGGGTCCCAAAGCCGATAGGAGGCTGACTTGTAAATACAAACTCTAGGCTGTACTTTTGGCCTCCCCATAAAGATTTGTCTTCTATGCCAGAAGGTTTCTTTTTAACTTAGCATCTCAACCTGTTTTGGCCTGGGAATAGGGGGCAATGTTTCTTTTCCATATCTGCTTCAATATGACACTTGGGCATTGTTGTCAGATTACAAAGAGACTGAAAAAGCTAGTAAAGGGCTGGGCTGTAGGACTTCCATCAGGGGCATGTTGTTGTCTAACCCAGTTGTCAAAACAGGGAAAAACAAAACAAAACAAAACATGTCAGTTGGACTGGTCCACACAAGCTTTCAGCAAGTACAGAGTTCCTAGTCAAGTGGAAATCTGTTGAGACACATAAAAACCAAGAATAAAGTTAGAATTTAAATTTTTGGGCCCAGTCTTAGTAGTTTGGGTAGAACAGGAGTTCCAAAGCCAGAAAGGTATTATCCTTAGGAAAAGACAGGTGGGGAAAAAATAGACTGTACTTATCTAGAATCTTTTTGACCTCTGTGAGGTAGATTCAAATTTTATGAATCCCTGAAGCTCATACAAATTGCAAAAAGACATAGAAGTTTTAGTTATATTAGTATTACCAATCAGGCTTTATAAAAATGTAAAAGTTACCTATCACCTTGCAGAAGGATCTGATTGTCTTATTCTACCAAACTGACAAAATTATAACTAGTCTTACCATCAGTACTTGCAGAGATCTGAGAAGGATAAATTATACCTAATTATAACTTGCTCAGCTTCTAAATCTACTAAGAACAGCAGAGAACAATCTATTCTCACTTAGCCATATGAAGGTCTCCACAAAGTTAGAAGCAGAAGTGTCCAAACAGCATCAATATTTGGCTGTCAGGGATTATGGTGGGAGTGTTTCCCACAGTAGAGAAACATATACAATACAGACCTTCCTTTGTCAGTACTGCTAAAATCCAGGTAGAGTTATCCTGGTTCTTTTTTGGATACCTTCAATCACTGGTAGGATCTGAGAGTCTCTGTCTTATATAATGCTTTACAATAAACAATATAACTGCCATATTCCGCAGATATTTGAAGCATGAGTGCTTCCCAAATATATCTGATTAGAAAAACTTTGTTTCAAGTTACTTGTTGTAAGCTCAACCCTAAAAATATAATTAATTACATCATTACTTAGCATGGATATAGTATTTTCAGCAAGAATGAAAACATGAATACACTGTAGAGTGTTCTTTATCTTAATAATAATTTGTAACCAAACTCTCTAAGAAATGTCAAGTATTTATAAAATATTTATAACCCATTAAATATGAATGGTCAAGGCAACAGTTGCTTTGGTTTGGCAACCACAAACCGTGACTCTCTATTTTTGGATTACACATTGGGCAAGTTTGGTAGTCAGCCCCCAGGGCAGGTTATTGGAGCTATACCCTTCAACCCAGGTGAGGAAAGCAATCCTAGAAATTAAAGGCTATTATTAACCCAGCAAAGATGGTTGCCAAATATGTGACTGACTGACTGTTCAAAGATAGTAACAGCCCAGCTGTGCAGTTGACTAAAAATGCAATCCAAAATGGGATCATGTCATATTTTTAAATTTACTTATGCATAGATTTTAATTATAACATATTTTAAGCTTATTTAATAACTTTAAACACTGTGTCGGCATTATACATTTCAAAATGCTTTTGAACTCCTGCTATGTTCTGATTCCTGACCACAAGTGCAGTCAGAGTTGTTGTGGGTGGTGACTGGCTGCTATTGGCAACAGAAATAGTAAAAATATTTAAACCATTTCTGTTTCAGCTTTATGTTTTTAACAAAATTGGAAACATATCAAAACAGCATTATAACCTTCTTGAGAAACAGACAAAACATCCCAAGAAGACTAACAAAACTTTCTAAACAAAATCAGATAAGTAGGTAACTGGTAACATACAGGTTTTATCTGGAATCACAAAACATACATACACACATATGTCCAAACATAAATCATGCATACTGTGGCCACATTTTTTATGCATTCACATATTCATTACTACAAACATTTTTAAGGGAGTAAGATGACTGCTAGAATGGCTAAAATATTCACATACATAAATTCAAACAGGGCAATGGTCCAAATAAAATGAGCAATGAGAAGTCCCCAGGAAATTGCCTCAAAATAGTAGGCAATTCTACAGTAGCATGTCTCATCACATGGGAACAGCTAAAACTGAAAAATGCAGGCAGGAGCCACCATCGTGAAGACACCTGGAGATGCCTATTGCCAGTGCCTCATCTCTCCTCTCTGTGTGGGCTACTGTCCAGGATGCTGAGTCCCAATGAGGTCTTGGTGGATCCTGGTCTAGACAGACTGGGAAGGGCCAGAGGTGACGAGTGGAGTGGGGGGGAAATAGGCATGAACTAGGCACTTTATATGGATTGCCCCAGCTGTGGCAGTGTGTACATGCCAATGACATGACATACAAATGAGAAATGAGCAAAACAAAATGGAAGAACAAGTGCTCATTACAAAGTGACAGAATACCAGGGACACTTTCAGGTCTCCTGGGCTCCAGATAAAAGAGGAAATAAGAAAAATTAAAGTGACAACTTGACCTCACAGTTCCCAGTACAAAACAAAGTGGCTCTCTCTCACAAAGGGAGGAAGATACCCCAAGACACTCCCAAGTTGGAAACTGGACCTATCCTTTCCCAGTTGTGGGTTACTAAAAACAAGTGATCACTCCGTGTGTGACCTCAAATAAAGGGGTAACCCCAGTGGGTCCCTCACTCAAAGTAGGGTTTGACACATCTCTGTACCCTCCAGGATTCCTGTCCCAGGCATGTCCCCTGCAGAAAAACCCTGTGATGTTACTACAAATTGAGCTACACAAAAATAAAAGTAAGAAGGACAGACAAATACAAGAATGAATGCTCTTAGTGGTCTGTGGTAAAAAAAAATCCTCCAGACCCTCAGGGAATCTCAGTGGGGACTCTAGCAATCCAGGACACGCCCTCAACTATTCTACCCAAATGTTCTACCTAAAATGCAACCTCCTAGAAAGACCAGCTGAGACAGAGATGTCTAGAATGTGTCCTTAGATAGTGTTTAGTTCATTCTTTCTTGAAACTGGACAAGCCACTGCCAGGAATGTGGCACTACTTTATTTTACCATATATATATATATATATATGTATATATATATGTATGTATACATATATATATACATATATATATATATATAATAACTACTATAATACAAAAGGGGGTTTCTTGAGCTAAGTTTACCCTCCTCAGGTTCAATCAGGAAGATAGCTAAAAAAAAAAAAAAAAAAAGAACTTTATTATATTACTCATTTAAAGAAAAAAAACAACAAAAAGAACTAGTTAGATTCATATTTACATAAATGTATTTTATATTTAAGGAATATACAAGTTTGGAATGAATTTTTAACATATATATCATAGATTTTCATTTTTTTCTGCTGACTTCCTGTTCATTTAGTGCTTCCTCTTTTACATACAGAGTGTGTATGTGTGTGTGTGTGTGTGTGTGTGTGTGTGTGTGTGTGTGTGTGTGTGTGTGTGTGCGTGCGCGTGTGTGTGCCTTTGCTGGTCCAGCCCAAAGAAACCAAAAGAAACGGCTTAAAGAGGTGCCTATTTACATACCAAACCAGAAACTGTCCTCTAGGTTCACTTAGTTTCTGTGAGCCCTCTCAATTTTCCCCAACCCCACTCTATCCTAAACAACTCCTGCTCAGGGGCTTTGCTTCCCTGTTCTACCTGCTTGTTTCTTTATAATTGTGGCATATCAGCCTTGCATTCTTGGCTCTCTTTTGCTCTCTTGATTTGGTTTTGGCTTTCTTGGTCCATTTGAACCTCTCTTTTTTTTTTTCTTTCACTCTGTCTGCCTCTTCTCTTGTGGTCTGACTCAGTCTCTACCATTGAGATAAACTGTAAATGCTCTTTCTCAAATATACAATAAAACTTTCTCATCAACCATACCTTAAAGTGTATGGAGGGGGCAGTTTTGTAGAAACTACTACAGACATGAGCAGTACAGCAATGAACATAGGTATCTTTATGGTGTGCTGAGTTACAGTCCTTCAGATGTATACATAGGCACTAATAAATTTAAATAGGGTTCCATGATAGCAATTTTTAAAATATACATTGGTAGAAGTAGATATTGAACAAGTAAATTTTTCTTATGTTTATACTTTACCAACTGAGTAACCTCCTTAGCCTTAAGGTATACAAGTTCATATATGAAACTGTAGGGTGGTTAGATAAATAGAGGGTGCTTCTGTTACAATAAAAAAATAAGTAACATTCTGCAAAAATCACAAGAAACTAAGGTAGTTTTTTATGACTTGCAGAATCATGACAAATGGGAGTTAAGTAGCAGAGTGATTTCAGTGGCTCTGTGTAGAGAGCTGCCTGCTGCTGCGCCCAAGAGATGGTGCTGATTTCCGGCCTCCACCCAACCCCCTGTGGGTGAGTGCTCTCTTTTGATAAACAACTCCTTATTTGGCTTGAGCCTGGGGCGTGATTTGCTGTTGTGTATGTGGACCTATGAGCTGTGCCCACGTGGCTTATTGGGATTGGATGCCCTGAGAGTTTCTAGTCAGTGGGCGGGGTTTCCTGGAGGGGAGAAGGAGAAGACAGAGAAGAACAAAGAGAGAACAATTGTAAAGGTGCCAAATAAACTGCTGAAAGAAGATCCTGGGTGTTGTACTTTCCTTGCTGGCAAGGTTGAGCGAGACAAGTGGTGGCCCGTACGGGGAGAAGCAACTTCTGCGAGCTTCAGGCATCAGAACTTTCTGCAGTCGGGGGGTCGACTGGTAAGTCCCAGGTAAATTGGGATCTGCAATCAAAGTGGGTAGCTCCGACCTGTAGATAAGGCGGAGAAGAGGGAGCTCACTGACGAGTGGGTGTAACCTCTACAGCTGTGGACCCACGGCAACCTTGAGCTTAAAATGAAAGTAACAGCAGTTGCAAACTTAGGCTTAAAGTGAAAGCAACAGCAGTTGCAAACTTGAGCTCAAAGTGAAAGTAAAAGCATTAGCAAAGCTGGGGCTGTTTGGTAAGGGCTCCAAGAAGATTTTTAAGGTAGGAATTAAAGGTTATACAAGGATGGGGTCTTCAACCTCACATCCAATATTTTGGCTCTTAAGGAGCTGCTTCTTTAAGGTTTTTCTGAGTCTGCTCTGCTTGCTAGCAGTGGGAGAGATTCGTGGGTTCCTACACCATATTGAAAAGCAGCCAAGAGGGGCGGAGTCAGCATTTAAAGTGATAGCAACATTTTAAAAGCTCTTTGAGTTGAAAAATGATTAAGAATTCTCAGTAAAACAAATTTAGACTCTCAAAACCTCTAGACGGAGAAGGAAATAAAGATAAAAAAAGCCACATAAAGATGGTAGATAAACAGAGAGTCTGGATTCTGGTTATTGCATTTTCTTGTAATTTTTTAATTTTTAAGGAGCTAACTGCAGAAAGACAACTGATTACTAAGGCTGCTAAGTTAAACAAATGCATATACTTCAAAGATATCCTGACTTTGAAATCTGTTTATAAGAATATGTTACTTGGGAAAAGAGTTTCTGCTTTTGTTTCCATGGAAGATCAAAACCTGTGGATATAGACAGGTACCCCGACCTTGTTGATATAGAAACTCCTGAGTCTACAGACTCGGAGGAAGAGCTGTTGGGAGATATTAATTGGATTAGAGGCTATTTTAGGATTGCAAATTGTGAATTGAAACCCCTTTATGACATTCTGAAAGGAGAGTCAGCTTTAGACTCCACACGAGTGATGACAGTGGAAGCCAGAAAAGCACTGCAGGTAGTTGAACAGAGGTTGCAGGATGCTTGCCTAAATAGGATAGAGGAAGGAAAACATTTTGCCCTATGCCTTTTACCCACATTCAGACAACCCACAGGGGTACTATGGCAATCAGGTCCACTGTTGTGGATACGCCCAAAGGTATCGCCTAGTAAAAGTATGGAACATTACCCTATAGCAGTAGCTGATTTAGCTCAGAATGGCATCCAACAATCCATTCAGTATTTTGGGCATGCACCAGCCGTAATAATTGTGCCATACACAGCAGCACAAGTTAACACCCTGTGTGTTGTTGTTGATGATTGGGCAATTCTTCGCTGTACCTTTGCTGGAAAAATAACCATTACCCATAACATCCTCTTATGACATTTTTTAAGGAGCACCCCATAATTTTTCCCAAGGTCACCGCCACTGAGCCAGTGGCAGGAGCTGACAACATATTCACTGATGGCTCAAAAACAGGAGTAGGTGCCTATATGGTGCAAGGCAAATAACCAGTACAACATCAATTTACTCCTGGTACTTCTCAGGTAGTAGAACTTCAAATAGTATGTGAGGTGTTTAAAGAATGCCATTTTGCCTTTAACTTGATATCTGACTCAGCTTACGTGGTTAATGCTTTAGAGGTGCTTGAAGTGACAGGACCAATCATATCATCCAGTACGGTCACTGTCCTATTCAACCACTTGCAAGACTTGATTTTGCAATGAAAGGAGAGATTTTTTCCTCAGCACATCTGCACACATACTGGCCTCTGGGTCCACTCAGTAAAGGCAATGCCAAGGTAGATATGTGCACTAGACAGGACGGGGTATTCTTTACCTCTCCTGTAGTCAAAGCTCAAGAATTTCACCAGCTATATCATATGAATACTAAGACCTTACAACAAAAGTTTCAGATATCCAGAGCTGAGGCACGTCAAATAGTTTTGAATTGTGCTCAATGTGTGGTGTATCACCATTCACCTTCCCTAGGTATTAATCCCAGAGGGATCTTACCGTTTAAAGTATGGCAAATGGATGTTACTCACATTTCTGAATTTGGCTCTTTAAAGTATGTACATGTTTCTGTGGACACGTGCTCTGGTATCTTGTATGCCACTGCCATGTCGGGAGAGAAAGGACGCAATGTCATTGCGCACTGCCTAGAGGCCTGGGCAGCTTGGGGAAAGCCCCTGCAGGTAAAAACTGACAATGGCCCTGCTTATACTGGAACACAGTTTACTGAATTCTGCAGACAAATGGATGTACAAGTAACTCATGGATTGCCTTACAATCCACAAGGACAAGGCATAGTGGAACGTGCTCATCGCACGCTGAAGGAATGCTTACAAAAACAAAAAGGGG
Organism: Sigmodon hispidus; assembly: GCA_004025045.1. Lineage (NCBI taxonomy): Eukaryota > Metazoa > Chordata > Mammalia > Rodentia > Cricetidae > Sigmodon > Sigmodon hispidus. The sequence continues at coordinate 60,970 of PVIH01012796.1, forward strand.
AATAGGCCATGGCCACACCCCCAAAGAAAGACTATCTATAGCTCTGTTTACCCTTAATGTTTTAAATTTGGACGCTGATGGCCGCTCCGTAGCAGATAGACATCTGATTCTCACCCCTAGCCACAGAGGCATGGTGAAATGGAAGGATATTTTCACGGGTCACTGGCATGGTCCTGATCCAGTGCTTACATGGGCGAGAGGTTCTGTTTGTGTCTTTCCTCAGGACCAGCAAGATCCAGTGTGGGTACCAGAACGGCTAACCAGGAAGGTCTAAAATGACAAGTATGATGCTGAATTTGAGGGTGAGGATTGGCCCTGGAATGGGTACCTGTCCCGGTACAAAGCCCTAATGCCATGAGCTTGTATAGAGCTAGGAGAGATTTGGTATTACTGTAGCTGTTGTTACAGCCATTTCCCTAGCTGCAATTGGGGCCACCATGGCCGCCATTCCTGAGTTACACCATCCAGACAGCTCAAACACTTAACAATGTGTCTGCCAATGTAGACCATGACTTAGACATTCAAAGAGGCATTTCTGCCCAGCTTAAAGGTGGGCTGATGTTGGTTCATCAAAGGATTGACCTGGTGCAAGAGGAGGTTGATGTCCTCTGGCAGATGGCTCAGTTGGGATGCGAATGGAAGTATCAGGCCCTATGTATGACTTCTATTCACTATGAAAAATTTTCCTATGCTGCAAATTTGTCTAAAGTTTTGTCAAGTTATTTTATAGGAAATTGGTCAGGTGAATTCGAAGCGACCATGGAGAAGTTGAGAGTT
>PVIH01012797.1:0-22656 GCA_004025045.1 Sigmodon hispidus
TTCTGTTTAAGTCACTCCTGTGATTGGAAAAGTTCCCACGTTTGCTTTGTCTACAATTTCTCTTTATATGGCCTGGCTTACCACAATTGAAGCAAATAATGCCTTGATTTCTCATCTTAGCATTAGCAATGGCTTGACCTACCCAATTCTCTTCATTATGGTATAGATATTCAGCATTAAGTGCATATTGAATCCATTCGTCTAAGGGTGCACCTCTGATCTTTAATGGCATGATCAATTTTTTACATGTCATATTAGCATTATTGAAGGCCAAAGAGAGTATCAATTGTTTCCTAACTTCCGGATCTGACACTGCTCTATTTACAGCCTGAGTCAACCTCTGTAAAAAGTCTGTATAAGGCTCCATTGGACCTTGTTTAATCTGGGTATATGACTCAATTCTCTGTCCTGGGTCCAAAACCTTTTCCCAAGCATTTAAGGTGGCAGTACGGCACAGCAACAGAGCATGGTCATCATAAGTCACCTGAACTGATAAATCAGCAAACTGGCCTTCCCCAAGGATTTGGTCCTTGGAGACGGTAACATTTCCAGTTTGATCTCGAGATTCCAAGGCTTTAGCCTCTTCTCTAAACCAATTCCTCCACTGGAAGTTTTGGCCATCGTTCAACACTGCATTTGCCAAATTCTTCCAGTCATCTGGAATTACTCGATTCTGTGCTGACCATGAGTTCAAGGATTGCCTCACAAAAGAGGAGTGTACACCATAGTTCACTATGGCTTCCTTTATTGTCTTTAAATCCTTCATGGGTATAGGTTCATAATTGTATCCCACATTGTCAGAAGCCCTTCCACGTGGTTGTGGTTTTTTGGCCTCTGCCACAACTGGGAATAGAGTTGGAGGGATGGGGGGTAGTCCCCTCATGGTAACCACTCTAGGTGAAGAACCTTTCCTGCAGTAGCACCATTTAAGAGGGGGCTCTGGGTTATCTTGAGCAAGTGTTGCCTCAATATCCTTTTCTAAAACCTCCAAGCGAGCCTCATAATCTTGTAACCTAGTGGTAATGGTCTTTTCCAGTGTTTTATAGTCTTCTATAAATGATCTCTCCAACAATTTCATAGAATGGTAAATCCTCCCTCTCTCCACATCTATCCGTTCTACTATCTTCTGTTCAAATTTCCTAGAGTTTCCATCCATTATCCTAAAATTTTCATCCATTTTTTTAAATTTTTCATCCAATTTCCTAAAATTTTCAGCAATATGAGCCCTAAATTCCTCTGTGATCAAAGTAGACCTCTCTTCTATGGAAACAATGAGTTTCTGGAGTGTCTTAATACGTTCATCCATGCCAGACATCTTAGCCTCATACTCTCTATGTTGAGATGCCTTAAAATAGCTAAGTATGAAGTATATTATCACACAAAAAAGCAAAAGGACTCCTGGGTGGAGATAACCTCTAAATGCATAATCCTGGAAATAATCCTCTATCACCATTGTGACAAAGTGAGAAAAATTCTGAACATTTATCTGGTAAGACATTGTAGAAAGGAAAAAAAATATGTAGAAAAGAAAAGGAAGAAAAAAATATACTCAGATGTAATGAGAACTTATGGCCAGCAGATGTCGCTGTCATGATCAGCAGCGGCAGCAATGGTGCAGAAAACGAGGTGGCGATTTGGCTGGGAGGGTCTTTCTCAGATCTTTCAACAAATCCTACCAGGCGTGCTCCACTAGAACAGGTCAATCCATCTCTCAGGAGGTCTGCCGCGGGTAGATTCTTTCCTGGTTGTGTACAGAAGGCTTCTGCACAGCTGGTAACCAAGTTCAGACCGGCTCCGTGGGCGAGCGAGGAACCCGGCGGGTTTGTAGAATTAGCCCCTCGTTCAGGCGCCAATTATCGCGGTAAAAACCCGCCCTGAGATATGTTTTAAATGGGGTTTATTTCGTGAAAATCGCTTACAAAACAGAGCCGGTTTTAAGAGAAGATGACAGGATAAGGTTGCAGCACGCCAGAGCCTTTCTAAGGAAGATTCCTCATCCCCACTCCGTACGTCTGAACTCCCGTGCAGCTGGGCCGAACTGCGCACCCTGTCGGGAAACTCTCGCGAGAGAATGATGACTTCCTGTCCTGGTCCTCTCCCTCAAAGGTCTACTTCCGGAATCCTTTTCAGTTAACCACGCCCCGCTCGTCTCCAGTCCTATGACGTGATCGTTCACATATATAGTTCCTGATTTCCCGCTACACCTTACCACAAGTATCTAGGAATCACTAGTAACTGTGTGGTTGGCCAAACAGAAGAAATAGAGGTACTTATAAGATACACTGAATAATCCTCAAGGTGTCCACAGGGTCACTCTGAAATGTATATGGTTCTTAGGGAAGAAGCCTTGTATCTCAGTCCATCAGTTCACAGTGAGGGATGACATCACTGGAACATTGGAGAACCCCAAATCATCTGTCCTCAGAAAAATTGCAAAGTGAAAAGAAATTGCAGGAAAGAGTTTAGTTGAAAATAATCAGACAATAGAACAGATGGAAAGATAAAAATCAAATAAAAGTGGAAAAGGAAGTAATAGGCATGGACTTCAGTAGGTTCATGATTATAAGTTTCAATACTTAATAGGCATTATAAGAGAGCCCCCAGAACTGGGAAATTAATGGAGGGGATATGTCTACTGTGCTCCTAAGAAAAGTGTAGGGGTCAGGTCCCACATAGTCATGACAGTCAGGAGACAGACAGATAGAGATGCAGACAGACACCAAATACACACAGAGGGGAAGATGCTGAGAGACTGAGACTAGGAAAAATCTACAGATTAAAAGAGACTTCAGAAGCATTGAGTATCTTGAGCGAAGGATTTTATTTGTATGTTTAAATGAACCATTTATCAACTTTATAAAATGAATCAGGATATTTGAACACTGACATGATCTTTGGTGATAGTAAAAAGACATTGTTAACTCTTGGTAATCAGTAATAATAGACTATGTTCATCAAATTTTCTATTTTGAGATATATAAAATAGTGCCACAAGGAAAATGATATGTACAATCTCTGCTGATGTATTTGAGTAGCACCTATATCTCTGATTTCCTATAGTGTTTATTGCTGGTCCTCTCCACTGTGACCCCATGACCCCATAAGCCTAAAATTTTCTCCTAAGCATGTGATATTCCCATCAAAATTTCTTCTAAATAGCCATGTTTATACCAATGGGACAGTAATTTCACCTTTGGTCTGAAAATCCTATTTTTATAGTGGTCAGTGCTGAGTGAAAAGATTCATAACTGGACACAATACAGAAATTAAGAGATAGTGGAGTGTTCATCTCCCAAGGTTCAGGGACCATCATGGAGGAAGAGAAAGGGAGACTATTAGAGCCAAAGGAAGGTTGAATGTAACATAAAATGCTGAAGTCTGGCTTGATATGTTCAGTGTGCTACTGAACTCAAAATAGCTGTGATTACTTGCATTAGAGTTGCACAAGGTTAGGCCTTTTAAAACCCTGCACTGATGTGGGGGCAAGGAGCTCAGGAGGCCTCACTTCTTTCTGTTCTTTGACGATTTATATACAGTTAACAGATGATGGTGGGAAGAGAGGGAGAGGAGGGCCTGGAAGGGCGAGAGAGAAAGGAGGGAACAGGCAGAGAAATGGTAGTGGGAAATGAATACATTGTATAATGTGTTTTTAAAAATGTCATAAAAAACCCATTGTTATGTATAATTAATACATGCTAATTAAAATCAAAATATCTTCCAGATAGCAGCCAATTGATTTCCTAAACATAGAGCCCAGATGACAATCAATTTATGAAGCATGTGAAGTGTCAGCTTGCCCTCAACAGCTTTCATCCAGTCTGAAGCTGTTGAGAATAGGCTTCTTATCATTGCATTATTACAGAGTGGGTAGTGAAGGGTCATGAGAGGTTAGTACTCAGGTCAGGTCTAGGTGTCCTGCATGGAACTGAGAGGGGTTCTGACCATCTAGTTATTTGATCACATTTGTGTCTCTTTTAACCAGTTGGTAAGTTCCTTGTTTTCTGAATGGGTCAGTTTGCAGTTTTGTCCATGATGCTCTGTCCTACTACTTACACTTAGAGGAACAGAAAATACAGGACATTTTGTTCTGGTATCTCTTCCTGGAGAGAGTGATTTCTCTACTTCATCAGCTCTGAAGAAAAACTTTCTCTCAATCTGGACAAAGATGTCCAACCTGCCACCACAGCCTGAGAGACCACATATCTCCTTTTACCATTAGCTCCCAATTCTTCCTCTCTCAGTTGTAGCAATAAGGCTGGTCTCCATTTCTGGAGTTTCTAAGTGATTTCTCACCTAAGAATCTTCACTGTTTGCAGGAAAAGCTATGCCCTTGTTTTTGAAACAAGATCCTTTTCAATCTCTGGCCTCTGTCTACTGATGATTTTTAGAGAGATCATTGCACTGTTAGCACTGTTCACATTTCTGGCCTTTTTTTTTTCTATTCCAGGCTTCTTGCTGTTTTTGATACAAATATTTTTGGGTCTTTATGTGCCTGGGTTTATGATTGGTCCCTAACTTCAGCATGGTCTCTCACCACTGCACAACTTCTCTTCTTACTCTTGTCAGGCGAGGCAATATATGTTCATGGATGCCTTTTGTGGACAATCATGTGGCAGGAGCCCTCAGACTCTCTATCACACTGTTACCTTTTCATTCATAGTCTTTGGCATCCAAATATTTTACAACTGTTTTCCATGCTGAGTAAAAGCCATGAGATGAGGAACTTTTGTAATTTGTTAAATATCTAGCTCACATGTTTCTAAGGACCATGGACATAAAAGTAGAGATCAATTCACATCCAAATTCTGATAACATGTTTTAAAATTTTGCAGAGTATATTTTTATTAAAAGAAAATGAAAGCATCAATGTGGAATGAGCCTATATTCATAGTTTTACACATTCTTCATATTATAGCTCAGGATTCTTCAAAGAAAATTAGAATATACTTCCTTTTGAATTCAGTAATGAGTTGAGTTTTGAAGTACCAAATAGAGGCTTTGAAAAGAGGTAAGATGTTTTCCTTCACATGTATTCCAAGGTTTTCTCCATGCCATAAAAGCTGAAAATTATATTTTTTTCTATAAATTCTATGAACCTAATATTAAGCTTTTCTCCATAAACTTTATTTTAGTGACATTTGTCTTGCTACTTTGGGTTCACAATTGACTCCTGGTAAAGTATGCTATAAATTGATTAGTTGAAAACCTGTCTCCCTTCCTCAAGCGTGGTATTTATGAGGAAGGTTCACCTTTTAATTCAGATCACTGTAGATCCAGAGGAAATGTGTCAAACCTCAGAGCAGGTTGGTTCTTTAGAGTTGAGCATGCTCTTCAAAGTAATATAAATTCACAATAGAATAAAATGTTCAGTGTTTAAAGAGAAACTTAACAAGCTAATGACTTTCACAAGTTAAGTTTTGAAAACGTCTTTTGTTTTGTGCAGTGTGAAACACGAATCCATGTGAGAAGCCGAAGAAAGCAACAGCCTCACATGCTCTACTGGTCTGGAGGCAGCTCAGTGGTGGAGGGTTGCTTAACATCACAAGCCCCTCAGTATGAGTATATGTTCTCAGGTATTGTGTGCTTTACTTTTTCAAGAAGTTGAATGGAAAACATGCCCAGTTTCTTTTGGTAGGAGATTATCTAGTGTCAACATGCATTTTATCTATGATTGGGAACATATATAGTTCTACTTAACCTGGGAGTGGTAGTTGGAATGTAATTGCCCCCCATAATCTCATAGGAAGTGGCACTATTAGGAGTTGTAGCTTTGTTGAAGTGGTTATAGCCTTGTTGGATGAAGTGTGTGGCTGTGAGGGTGAACTTTGAGGTTTCCTATGATCAAGATACTGCCTGCTATCTCATCCAACTTCCTCTTGCCTGTAAGATGTAGGACTTTGAGCCACTTCAGCAGTGCCACATCTGCCTGCATGCTCCCTGTCATAATGATAATGAATTGAACCTCTGAAAACTGTAAGCAAGCCACCCCAACTAAATATTTTCCTTATAAGAGTTTCCATTTCATAGCAATGGAAAACCCTAACTAATGCACTTGAGAAAATTTATTACTCTTCTGTGAATATAAGGCTATTGGCTAAGACCACTTTCTATCACCCTATGGTCTAGAGTTTTTAACTTTCCAAAACATAGCAATTTATATAATAATACTGGAAACTTACTATTTATCTTGAGTATTGAAAATTAGCTGTACTGGCTATTCTTGGTTGTTCTCAGGAGCTGGTCACTTTTTATCCAGGGACCAACCAAAACCTTTCTGGTCATTGCCTTCATTTGAGAGTGGTCTAGATACGTAGATTTTTGTTTTTTATGGAGTCATTCATGTTTCCAAGGATGACATATCTCTTTGCTTTAATACTTGGTTCCACTGGAGTACAAATAGGAGCCAGTTAGTTTTGAGTGATTAAAATGTTGACCTGCAAAAATAAACAGATAACTCAAACTGAAGAAGACAGTCACATAATGAAGGCAAGGAGAGTAGGCTTCTGTCCCTCTTTTAGTTAACTTGTGAGTCTAAGTCATATGTGAAAACAGTTTCCAGATATGCTTCAGGACTATGTAATGATACAGGTGATACATGAGTGATAATTGGAAAATTTGTAGCACTGATGAAAGTTATCTTCTATGTTCATGAAAATCTCCTGGTTTTCTTCAATGCTAAGTGGCAATTAAGCTAATGTTCTGTTCTGAGATGTGGGGGTCCTTCTCTTTATTGCTTATCCCACACAGTTAATGAACATTGTAGTCTTTGGATTCCTATGACCTGGATAATATGCTGACTAAAGTGAGCCTAATTTGTTATTAACCACAGAATAAATTTAATTAATCAGCCTTCTATGTTAAGAGGGAATACAAAAGTTACTCAAATCAATGATATGACTTCCCACTCATGAAATGTCTAGAGTATAAATGTGGTATGAGAGGTTTTGTAAAAAGTCCTCAAAGTTCTGGTTTTAGAGAAGCACCCAGGACTGAGGGAAAGGGAAGAGACATTTACTAACAGTATAGCCATGTTTTCATAGATATCAATTTCATGTAAGATTTTCTGTAAAATTAAAATCTATGAGAAACAAAGTAGATGAAATTATCTGTTAATGTTTGCTTAAATATGTTCCTGGTTAATTTTTTATCTCAATTGTGAGGTGGCAAAAATAGCAATAGATATCATAGCAACACCCTCCCCCATTTAATTATTTCTTGATGAACAAAATTGTTACCAGTGCCGCTACACACAACAGAACATCAAGGGTCTTAGAAAATAAAGTTAAATCTTCACTGAGAAGACTAGGCAGAAATGATGCTGCCATAATTCAGTGTTCTGTAGATAACAGTATTAAAATAGGTTCTGTATTTTACACAGTATTATATCCTATAACCTAGATTTATGAAAGCATGCTACTTAATCATTTCAAAAATGGTATTTTCTCCTCGAAATGTCAGAAGCTGTATAGTCTAGCAATATTAAAAATTTACACCCAATAAATTCTCACCAACATGATTGCCTAATCAGGAGCTGAGCAAACATTGAGAACAATATGATGTTTTTCTATCAGCGTAGTGACTACATATGAATCTATTGATATTTTAACTACTGTCTGTAGCCCCTGGCCTTATAGACAGAGATCCACCAGCCATTTAGAATACAGCCTGGGGGAGTTTTTGCTCCTAAGGCACAGCGTCTGTCTTGGCCACAATATATAGACTTAAATTAACTCTATCCTTCTATTTATCAATAAGACTCAAGAGTCAAACCCTGGGGTAAAAACTCACTAGCTCTGAGTGGTTGAGTACCAACTAGTTGTTCTTTGTTTTTGGCCAGTGACATCACAAGAGATGCATGTCTTCCGTAGTCCCAGGACCAAAAAAAGCTCAAATTCCAGTTCCGCTCTTTTGTTTCTACACATCTTCTCTACCACATTTTCTGGCTTTTTATGAAAAGTTCTAGTCACGTAGTTGCTAGCTTTGTCCCTGATTTAAGGTAAACTTTACTGACAGCCGGGAGTATCATCGTGCCCTCAAAATATCCTATAGCAAACAACAAACATTCTGATAAGAATTAGAGGCCTCAACCTTACCCCAAAACAACAACAACAAAAAATTCATAAATGCTGAGAGAGGAAGAAATAGTCTTCCTTCGGGGTTAGCTAATACCACATAGTCCATTCTGAAAATAAACATTTAAGTAACATTATACAGATTAATGAGGTTGTCTTTATGTGTTTAAGATTATATGCAGCAACATTTAATGAAATGAGAATTCATAAATGTCAAAGATCAATGAGATAATAAAGTAGGGTTTGGAGGGGAATAGGGGAGTGTAAATGACTTATATTGTAATTTCAAAAATAACAGAAATAATAAAAATGTACAGGACCTATTTTTTAAGTGCATTGTTGTCCTAACCAGAAAGTGTGTTATCTATGAAGTAGAAATAGATTAAAATTATAATTTATAAACACAAACTAAATCTTGCAAAAGAAGAGTATAAAAGAGTGCTCTGCTCTTTCTTATAATATATTTTCTAAACACAGGCTGTTTCTGAGTCAGGTAACAACAATATTATCTCTGTTTTGTGCTTATTATATAGAAAGGGAGAAGAAAGGGTCACACAGTTGCACATTTTTCCAAGAGTTCTGGTTACAATTAAGCTTTTAACAGTCAGAATATGATTCTTTCTGCCCTGCCTTATATAAGTTAATTTTCTCATGTTTGTTATACTCAGAGTATAGAGTTCTATGCTTTATTTTATGGCACAAAGTCTGTGTAAGCACATGAGAGAAGGGGGATTTTACAAATAATTTCTCATAGAGCTTTCAGTTTGAACCAGAGCAAATAAGTGAGCTACACAGTCTTTAAAACAACGAATCTTAAACAAGTAATTCCTCAGACTCCTGCAAAGAGAGTTTGTGGGAAAACAAACAAAAGTGTTATGATCATTAACTTTTATAAGCAAAGACCCTCCTTACTCACCTGATCCAAGTAGTAATTATGACACCTGTTTAGTGCTCTAAACAGGAAATATCATATGAACTCTACAATCATGTTATAAAACCATAGAAAAGAAACTACTGAGATTAAAATAGAATGTTACAATAATCGGACATTACCAGGAGGTCATAAAATACAATAGCAAGAACAGCATTTTTAGGACACATGTACTAATGATATGGAAGGTAAACTGACCATAAATGCAGAGCTAAGAAATATTAACAAGAAAGCAAACAAGTAATGCAGATTTACAGTTACAAATGATAAATTTTCACAAAGGTTATGATCAATCAATTCAATAAGAATAAAATAACATCCAGGCAGTGTGGAAATAAATCTAACCAAAAAGAACCATGAATATGAAGATATTTACAAACATTCTTAAAGTCTACACAAAGGAAATGTGTATGTTGACTCATCTTGCAAAGACTACTGAGATGTTACAATAAAATCACAAATTAAAGAAAATAAATAGACAATCATTAAGAGGAAGAAAAATTTGACTCATATTTTTTTCTTACAATAGTCAGTATTAGATGACTTTTAAAACACTTGAATATAAATTTAAAAAGATACAATAATTTTACATGAACCCAGCAATGTTGTGGGGCAAGGCAGATAGGACAGCACAGCACAAGATAGCTCTTAACTCATAATCCTCTTGCATCAGGCTCTAAAGTGCTATGATTACAGGCATGTAACACTGTAATAGTTGCCAGCATACTGTCTTCTTGCTAAAAATAAATAAATAAATAAATAAATTTTTAAGACCATCGGTCCCTTCATTTGTTCAGTGTGTTTTAGCACCCAGAAATGTGGGTAATGTATACTAAGTTTCTGGTTTCTCTTCTTCTCTACTTGCAGTTAGACATTTCTTTAAAAGATCTGCAATGCTCAATGCAAATAAAAATCTCTGCTTTGATGATAAAACATAGTAACTGAGATGTTTACTATCCCCTTGGCACTCTAGTGTGAAATTATAGAAATCCTTAACTAGAGTTGCTCAAAAATTGAGAACCTCAAAATTTTGTTCCGTGAACCTTTGTTTGAAATAAGAACTTTGTCCTCAGCTGGAAGTGTTATATTGTCCAGTTACATTGTCATTCCTTACTATTCAAAACACTGAGTAGTGGAAATAAAAATAAAAGTGACCAATGACCAATCTACATATAAAAGTATGTAGAATAGCAATGAAGGGTCAACTACTCTACCCAAGGCTGAATCAGTGCCAGTTCCTGTTCACAGGTCATCAGATGAATTAACACATCATAAATTTGAGATAAATACAATATTGCAATGAGATATAACATATGAAAAAGTTAGTAGAAGTAGTTGATTCTTAGCAGCTGTTTGTCAGTGTTTCTTGTTTAAAACAACAAACAATAAAGGATAGGTTCACTTATTTTATTTTTAAAAAAGGTTCTTTTTTCAGTTTAATAGAGAAAAACTCAAAGCAATCCCACCAAAATTAGGAACTAGGCAAGGATGTCCTCTCTCTCCTTATCTATTCAATATAGTTCTCGAAGTTTTAGCTAAAGCAATAAGAGAACAAAAGGAGATTAAGGGGGTACAAATTGGAAAAGAAGTGAAACTATATCTATTTGCAGATGATATGATTGTATACATAAGTGATCCATAAAATTCTACCAAGGAACTTCTACAGCTGATAAACACTTCAGCAATGTAGCAGGATACAAGATTAACTCAAGGAAATCAGTAGCCCTTCTATACACTAAAGATAAAAGGGCTGAAAAAGAAATAAGGGAAATATCACCATTTATAATAGTTGCAAATAGCTTTAAATACCTTGTAGTAACTATAACCAAAGAAGTAACAGATCAATTTGACAAAAACTATAAATGATTGAAGAATGAAATTGAAGAGAATATCGGAAAATGGAAATTTCTCCCATGTTCTTGGAGAGGTAGAATCAACATAGTAAAAAAAGAAATATTACCAAAAGCAATCTACAGATTCAATGCACTTCCCATCAAAATCCCAACACAGTTTTTTACAGAACTGGAAAGAACAATACTCACTTTCTTTTGGAATAACAGGAAAGCCAAGATTGCCATAACAATTTTGCTCAATAAAGAATCTCAGGAGTCATTATCATCCCCAACTTCAAATTATACTATATAGCTACAGTAATAAATATAGCCTGGTACTGGCATAAAAACAGGGTTGTGGCTCAATGGAATAGAATGACATAAACCCAAAACATATGAACTTCTGATCTTCGACAAAGAGGCCCAAAATATTCAATGGAAAAAAAGATAGTATATTTAAGAAATGGTGTTGGCATAGCTGAATGGTAGTATGCAGAAAAATGCAAATAGATCCAAGCCTGTCACCCTGAACAAAACTCAACTCCAAGTGGATCAAACACCTCAACATAAACCCAGCTGCACTGAACCTGATAAAAAAGAAAAGGGGAAATACCTTCCAACATATTGGCACAGGTGACCACTTCCCAAATATAACACCAGTAGCCCAGACACTAAAAACAACAAACAATAAGTGGAACCTACTGAAACTGAGAAGCTTCTGTGAAGCCAAGGACACAGTCAATGAGGCAAAACAACATCCTACACAATAGGAAAAATTTTTACCAACCCTACAAGTGATAGAGGACTGATCTCTAAAATATATAGAGAACTCAAGAAACTAGAGCCCAAAATGTTGAATAACCCAATCAAAAAATGAGGCTTAGAACTAAAAGAGTAATTCCCAGCAGAATTACAAATGGCTGAAAGGCACTTGAAAAAGTGCTCAACATCTTTAGCCATCAGAGAAAGACAAATCAAAACAAATTTGAGACACCACCTCACACCTGTAAGATTAGCTAAGATAGAAGACACAGATGACAGCCTGTGCTGGAGAGGTTGCAGAGCAAGGGGAATGCTCCTCCATTGTTGGTGGGAGTGTAAGCTGGTTCAGCCACTCTGGAATGCAGTATGGAGATTATGCATAAAACTGGGAATCAATTTCTCCAAAGACACAGCAATACCACTATTTGGCATATACCCTAAAGAAGCACATTCGTACTCCCAAGGCATTGGATCAACTATGTTCATAGCAGCATTATTCATAATAGCAAGAACCTAGAAACAATCTAGATGACCCTCAACTTGGAATGGATCAACAAATTATGGTACATTTACACAATGGAGTAATACTCAGCACTGAGATAAAAATGATATCCTAAAATTTGCAGTCAAAAGAATGGATTTGGAGACTATCCTCCTGAGTGAGGTCTCACAAACTCAGAAAGATAAATAGGGAATGTACTCACTCATTGGTTGACTTTAAAAAAAAAAAGCTAAGCATGCCCAAGCTGTAAAACAAAACCCCTGAACAGCTTGGGATCTGAAACACCTTAGACTGGCATCTTAGAGCCCATTCCCTCCAGAGAAACACCTGCCTCAGTCTTGATGTGGGGGTGAGGAAATCAGATTTGCCTGGAGGGGATGTTGATCCTTGGGACCTTGAGACCTCCTGCCCTTGCTGGGGAGAAGACAAACTGAGGGAGAGAAGAGTGAGCAACTGGGAGGGGAAGGAGGGAGCCTGAATAAGGGGATACATGGATTTTTAAAAATGACTTTTTTCATAATAAGAAAAAGAAAAGAAAAGATTCTGGAAAAAAGAAATGTATACAGATGGAAAATGTATATAAATATTAAACTCTACCATTCAGAAAACAAAAACAAAAACAAAAACAGAAAGTCCTTCTGTTCTATGTATGCTCCTGCTCACCCATCCTTCCCTATTCCCAATACCTCACAGTCTGCCTTCACCCTCCCCCAACTGCATCCCCAATCCCCTCCCCAAAAGGTCAGGAAGTCCCTAGGTGGGTCAGCTAATCATGGTACATTCGCTCCAGGCAGATCTGATTTCCTCATCCCAACATCATAAGGATCTGTATGAGCAATGGGACAGATAATATAAAGTGGAGTCTCACAGTAATGACTGCCTGGAGATCATTAGGAGTGAACAGAGTCAAACAACCCCTGAGGAACCTTAGAAAAAAAAGCTAGGCCCTCCAAAGTTTCATTATGCAATTTTTTTCTTATCATCTGTTTTTTGGTCTCTTTATGCAGATTCAGAACTCAGTAACATAATAAATTGTCATTCACTTCTGAGTGTTGCTATAATTAATATATACAAACTTTTAAATTATATGTAAATATATAATAATGGAAAAATCATTTATTTTCATATATATATATATATATAGTTTGATGACTTTATATTATGCACCCCATCAACCTCAGATATCAGTCCTCTCAGATTTATACCCACTCTTATGATCTCTTCATTTACAAAACCACCCATTCATGTGAAAGATCCTCAGGGACCCCATCCCCAAGAACTCACGCACAAATCCCAGCCTGTAAATGACACGAGGTAATTTTAATACACAGGCACCTGTGGGCGATCAGCAGCTTCAGCTAACTGAGCACGTGTACAAAGAACAGTCTCTCTTTTTATACAGTGAGAGTCTCATCAGCTTAAACATAAAGACATATATATTTCATTAGCTACTTTGAACTACATACAAAATTCCGCTAAGGGGTAATGTGGTAAGGTTCAACTTTGTGGCAAGGTTGTAAATTTTTGATCTTGGAGGTGCTGTGAACATCTGGTTTGTGTTAAGATTAGTCATTCCCGGTCTCTTCACCCTCCCATGGCCTTCCTTATCTTTTTACGAAACCTTAACTGATATACTGAGACTTTGCCCGCAGGATGACTCCCTGCTAATTGGCCAAATGATTCCCGACTGTCGGTTCCCTGATATACTGAGGTTTTGCCCACAGGATGACTTCCAGCTAATTGGCCTAGTGGAAATTTTGAGGTTGGGGTCTTTCACATGTTGATCATTTACTAACTGGAGCATAATTAAACTCCCTGTGGTCAGACACTTAATGAACACAAGACTTTCCTGACCCACACCCCTGCCAGAGGCCATCAATGCAGAAGTGAGGCATGGTGTCATTTAGCTATGTTCTAGCCTTGAGTTCTCATATACCATGTTCTCTTTCTCTTTTTCAGTCCACTAAAGAGTGAGTATATTCTCTCCCCTCATTCTGGGTTTATGATACCTAACTCAGTAGGATATTCTCCAAATCCATCTATTTGCTGGCCAATTTTAAGATATCACTTTTTTTCTTACTGCTGAGTAGTACTCCATTGTGTAGATTTTCAATAGTTTGTTAATCCATTCTTTAGTTGAGGGACATCTGGGTTGTTTCCAAATACTTGCTATTATGAATAACACTGCTATGAACATAGTTGAGCTAATGGTTTTGGGGCACAAATATGTATCTTTAGGGTACATGCCTAAAAGTGGTATACCGGGATCATTGGGGAGATTGATTCCCAGTTTTCTGAGAGATTGCCATACTGCATTTCAGAGTGACTGAACCAGCTTACACTCCCACCAACAATGGAGGAGTGTTCCTCTTGTTCCACATCCTCTCCAGCATAGGCTGTCATCTGTGTCTTTTATCTTAGCCATTCTGTAAGGTGTAAGATGGTACTTCAAAGTTTTATTGATTTGCATTTCTCTGATGACTAAAGATGTTGAACACTTTTTCATTTGCCTTTCAGCCATTTGTAATTATTCTGTTGAAAGTTCCCAATAGTTCTGAATGCCATTTTTTAATTGGGTCATTAAGGGTTTGGGGCTCTAGTTTCTTGAGTTTTCTATGTATTTTAGACATCAATCATCTGTCATTAGAGGGATATTAAAGCTTCCCATTCTGTAAGATGTCATTTTGTCTCATTGACACTATCCTTGGCCTTAGAGAAGCTTCTCAGTTTCATGTGGTCCCACTTATTGATTGTTGTACTTAGCGTCTGTACTCCTGGTGTTATATTTAGGAAGTGGTTACCTGTGCCAATGCATTGCAGGTTGGTTCCAATGTTCTTTTCTTTTCTTTTTTTTTTTAGGTGTATGATTATATAATTTTTTTATTATGAAAAAAGTCATTTTTTTAAATCCATGTATCATCTTCTTCAGGTTCCCTTCCCCCTCCTTCTTCTCTCAGTCACTTACTCTTCTCTCCATCAGTTTATCTCCTCCTCAGAAAGGTCAGGAGGTCCCAAGATCACAAGTTGGCTTAGTTAACATACACTCCAGGCACATCTGCTTTCCTCATCCCCACATCAAGACTGAATCTGGTGTTTCTCTGGAGGGAAGGGGCTCCATGTGCCCACTTTTTTCTCTGTCAAGTTCAGTGTTTCTGGGTTTATGTTGAGGTCTTTGATCTACCTGGATTTGAGTTTTGTGCAAGGTGATAGCTTTGGACCTATTTGCCTTTTTTCTACATACTACCATCCAGCTATACCAACACCATTTGTTGAAGATACTATCTCTTATCCATTTAATATTTTTGTCAAAGATTAGATGTTCATAGGTGTGTGTTAACGTCAGGGTCCTTGATTCCATTGATCCACAAGTCTGTTTTTATGCCAGTACTAAGCTGTTTTTTTTTTTTTTTTTTTTTTACTGTAGCTCTATAGTATAATTTGAAATCAGGTAATGTGATGCCTCCTGAGTTTCTTTTGTTGAGAAAAATTGTTTTGGCAATCCTGGCTTTCCTGTTATTCCAAATGAAATTTGGCATTATTCTTTCAAATTCTGTAAAAAACTTGTGTTGAAATCTTGATGGAAATTGCATTGAATGCATAGATTGCTTTCTGTAAGATTGCCTGCCATTTTTACTGTGTTCATCTTACCTATCCAGGAACACAGGAGGTCTTGGGACCTCCTGACCTTTCTGATATCCTCTTCAATTCTTTCTTCAGAGGTTTAATTTTTTTTTTTTGTTAAACAGATCTAATAATGCTATTTGCAGCTATTATAAAATGTGATCTTTCTGTTATATCTCTTTCAATCATTTTGTCTTTAGTATATAGATGGGTTACTATTTTTTTTTTGAATTAATCTTGTATCCTGCTGCCTTTCTGGGGGGTGTTTATCAGCTGTAGAAGTTCCCTGGTAGAATTCTGTGGATCACTTATGTATATAATCATATCATCTACAATAGTGGTAGTTTCACTTCTTTTAAAATTTGTATCCCCTTTACCACCTTTTGTTCTCTTATTACTTTAGCTAAAATGTTGAAAACTGTTGAGTAGATAAGGAGAGAGGCAACAGCCTTTTCTAGTTCTTGATTTTAGTGGGATTGCTTTGAATTTTTCTCTATTTAGTTTGATGTTGGCCATCGGCTTTTTGTAAATCACCTTTATTATATTTAGGTATTTTCCCTGTATTCCTGATCTCTCCAAGACTTTTATCATAAAGGAGTGTTGGATTTTGTCAAAGGCTTTTTCAGCATCTAAGGAGATGATAATGTGGGGTTTTTCCATCAATTTGTTTATATGATGAATGGCATTCACAGTTTTTTGTAGGTCGAACTATCCCTGCATTTTTCGGATAAAGCCTACCTGACAGAGAATTTTTGCATCAGTATTCATGAGGTCTGTAATTCTCTTTTTTTTTGTTGAGTCTTTGAGTGGCTTGGGTATCAGTGCTTTGTGGCCTCATAAAAAGAGTTTGGCAATATTTCTTCAGTTTCTCCTGTATGAACAGTTTGGTAAGTACTGGGATGAGTTCTTCTTTGAATGTCTGGTATAATTCTGCACTGCTGTCGGCCTGGGCTTTTTTGTTTGAGAGACTTTTAATATCAACTTCAATTGTCTTTAATGTTATAGGACTGTTTAGGTCTCTAATCTGATCTTGATTTAATTTTGGTAAAAGATAACTATCCAGAAAGCTGTCCATTTCTTCTAGGTTTTTTATTTTTATGGAGTATAGATTTTTAAAGTATGATCTGATAATTCTCTGGATTTCCTGGGGAGTCTGCTGTTATTTCCCCTTTTCATTTCTGATATTGTTAAATTGGATAATTTCTGCTTTTTGGTTTGTTTGGATAAGGGTTTATATATCTTGTTGATCTTCTCAAAGAACCAACTTTTTGATTCATTGATTCTTTTTATTGTCATTTTTTTCTATTGTGTTGATTTCAGATCTAATTTTAATTATTTCCTGTCCTCTATTTCTTCTAGTTGAGTTTGCTTCTAATTGTTCTTGGGTTTTCAGCTGTGGTGATAGTCCTCTTTTGTGGAATTTATCTAGTCTTTTCAAGTAGGGAACTAATGCTATGAATTTTCCTCTTAAGACTGCTTTCATTGTATCCCATAAGCTTGGGAATATTGCTAGTTCATTTTTGTTACATTCAAGGAAGTCTTTGATTTCTTTCATAATTTATTCCTTGCACCAGAGGTGGTTAAGTTGAATGATGTTTAGTTTCCATAAGTTTGTAGGTTTTCTGTGATTCTTACTGCTGTTGAACTCTAAATTTAGAACATGTCAAGGAGTTATACCCATTTCTTTAACCTGTTGGTATTTGCATTATGAACTAGTATGTGGTCAATTTTAGACAAGATTCCATGAGGTTCTGAGCAATATGTACATTTGTTTTTGTTTGGGTCGAGGGTTCTGTATATATCAACTAAGTCCATTTGGGTCGTAACTTCCTCTAGATCCCTTTTTTCTCTGTTGAGTTTCTGTCTGGTTGATCTATCCATGGGTGAAAGTGGGATATTGAAGTCTCCCACTATTGTTGTGTTAAGTTTGATATGAGGTTTAAGCTTTACTAGTGTTTCTTTTACATATGTAGGTGCCCTTGTGTTATGGGCATAAATAGTCAGGATTAAAATTTTGTCTTGGTGGATTTTTCCCAAGATGAATATTTAGTGTCTGTGCTTGTCTCTTTTTATTGATTTTAGTTTAAAGTAGACTTTTTTAGATATTAGAATGAGTACAGCAGCTTGTTTCTCAGGGTTATTTGATTAGAAAGTCTTTTCCCAACTTTTTTCTCAGCCTGTCTGACCAGGACCTTCTTGCTTTCATTGTTTCCATTGAATAGTCTGTTATTGTAATGGGTCTGCCTTTATAGGTGATTTGGCCTTTTACCTTTGCAGCTCTTAGTATTTTTCTATGTTTTGTAGATTTAGTGGCTTGATGATTATATGTCATGCAGACTTTTTAGTCTATTTGTTGTTCTGTAGGCTTCCTGTATCTTTATAGGCTATTCCTTTTTTAGGTTAGGAAAGTTTTCTTCTATGATTTTTTTGAATATATTTTCTGTGCCTTTGAGCTGGTATTCTCCTTCAATTCCAATTATTCTCAGGTTTAGCTTTTTCATGGTGTCCCAAATTTCCTGGACATTTTATGTTATGACTTTTTTGGTTTTAGTGTTTTCTTTAACTGATGTATTTATTACCACTATTGAGTCTTGCATCCCAGAGATTCTTTCTTCCATCTCTTAAATTCTGTTAGTTATTCTTGAATCTATGATTCCAGGTCTCTGTTTCAGTTTTGCTATTTCTAGCTTTGTCTTGGTTTGTGCCTTCTTTTTAGCTTCTATTTCAATTTTTAATTTCTGGTAAATTTTTTTCACTCATTTGTTTTCTTTTTCTTTGTTTTCTTTATTTTCTTTCAGCGCTTTGTTCATCTCTTCTAATTTTCTGTTTGTATTTTCTTCTATTTCTTTAAGGGAGTATTTTATATCCTCTTTTAAGGCTTCTATTACTTTCATAAAGCTGTTTTTAATGTTGTTTTCTTTTGTTCCTTCTTCATTGTTATGTGTAGGTTTTGAAGCTATAGAACCACTTGCTTCTTCTGGTTGTGTCTAGTTGACATTTGTATTCTTGTATGTATTCTTGCACTGGCATCTGCACATTGTTTTCTCAATTTATTCTTGGTTAATTCTTGGTTGGCTTTTAGTGGGTTTTTGGTCTGAGAGTTCTTAATCAGCTATGTGTTCAGAAGGTTAGCTACTCTTGTAGTTTTACAGTCTTATTATGCCAGTCATCACCTCCTGACCTCTTACCTTTCAGCTCTGTGCCCAGGAACTAGGCTGCTCCCTTGCTGCTATCATGCCAACCATGTTCTGGTTAGACTGTGTTCACTGCCAAAGCTGAGTGTCTGTCTCAGGGCCTGGGGTTCGGTGACAGAAATCACTCTTTGACCTCTGATCTCTCATCTGTTCACCTAGGGACTCCCATGCTCCCCTCCTGCTATTAAGCCAGCCATGGTCTGGGAGGATTTCATTTCACCAGTCTCAGGGAGCAGATGTCACTGCCTACTTCTCAACTCTCAACTATGCACTCAGGTACTTGGATGCTCCCTGCTGCTATCATGCCAGCTGTGTTCTGGGTAGACTGTGTTCCATGCTAAACCTGAGTTCCTGTCTCAGGGCCTGGGTTCAGGTGGTGGAAGTCAAAATCATTTATTTTCATATCTTGAAGAAAATGACTAATGTAAAGAACATGTTCACTTAATAACTGATTTCAAGTGCTATAAAAGTCTCAAGTTGTCTCTGTACTACTGCCTTTATCCCCCAACTCTATTTCTGAAAGAACAGTCATTTGCAATTTTTTATTTATTATAGTCTTGCTTCTCATAATGGCTTTAATCTATCCTATTCAGTACATGAACAAGCTAAACATTTGATGAAATTAATAAAAATGACACTAGGTAGAACTCTATCTTCTGTACCTGCTGTTTTCTTTTTGTTCATTATAGTCTGTAATTTAAGATTGCAAGAGTCTAGCTTTGGATGAAGGTAGAGTCTGAAGATGGGTACACTCAAGAGCAGCCAGGGGAGGAATCTCACATGGGACACTTCATAGTTTCTCTTTAGAATAGATAGAGAAAGAGCAAGCCCAATACCAGAAGTCATCCCCAGTCGTGGACAGGTCTTAGCAGAGGATATAAGGAGTTGGTGCATGAAAGGGTAAGTTTCACATAATGATTGGGAGAATATTGCAGCCTGACTAATGAACAGATTGCTTCATTATTTATACATAATATAGTAAGCAGCAATACATTCATGATGTTTCAAAACAGTTTTTAGACATGCATTTTTCTTCCTTTTGCTCATCTTTTAATCATCATTGACAAACTGTGACAGAACAGCTATCATTTTTAAATCATTTTTCTTCAAGTTTTAACATTTTCATGAAAAGTTATAATTTTTACTCATTAATCCATAACACTATTTTTAAGAAATTAGAAGCAAATGACAGACGATCCTCAGGCCAGTAGCTTTTGTGGTTACAAGGACATAAGACCAAAGCCAAATCTTGAAGTCAGTCCAGGCATTATGCCATACCCCAAGCAGTGTACTACTAAATCTTCATGGTCACAGTGCCCAAGAAAAATGCTCATGTCAAAGCTCCTGTAGTTATTATTTAAATTCTGGCATAATAAAATGCTTTCAATTTATAAAATTAGTTTATATATTTAATTATGGCATTTTCCCCAAAATGTATAAATATTAGAACTGCCTCAAGTATGTAACAGGTAGAGATGAAAACCAAAGGAGGCACAATGGCCATCATGTGGCTTTGTTTTGCTGGATCTTTGTCAAGCTGTTGTGCTGACACATTGACTTTTGTCATTCTCATCAGATGTGGCTATGCCATAAGATCTCTGGAAGGCCTTGGTCTGTATTTCTATAGGATTCCAGCAAAGAGTATATTTGGAGATGGCTAAACGGGTACTTAGAGGCTAATATTATAACTCTTCATCACAGTATATGCTTCACACAAAATAATTTGATTAATGTTTTTGGAGAGAGGATGTGTTGGATTTTGCTGCAGTGCAGATTCTATTTCCTCCATATCATGAGAGACAATCTCTCTCCCTTCCTCCCTCCCTCTATTTCTCCCTCCCTCCCTCACTCCTATCTCTCTCTCTCTCAAAGAACATTAAATAAATACTTTCCAAAGGTTTTTTGATGTTTCAACACCAAACACACTGCAATTACATTTGACTAGATTTTCTTTTGTTTCTTTTCTACCTCACATGTGGACTTCCATAAAATTTTGATGTAAATATGTGAGACAGCCAATGTCTTGTCATTTCTTTTTACCTCATGTTCTTCGGAAGAAGGTCACCATCATCTGTTGCTTGATTCCTAAAAAGGTACCTTCTGGATTTCCTGACTCCACATTTACCTTTAGGATTTATAGCAACCCAGAAGGAACATAATCCCTTTCAACATATAAAACTGTTTACTTGTTCTACTGAAGTGACAGACACCCTGGACTATCCATACAGAGACCTGTGAAGTCCCTGACATTTCCTCCTTCTCACTTTATCTCTGCTCTTCTTCCTGCTCTCTCAAACCTTGTTCTCTGATCTTTTTCTTCAAATGTACAAAGACAATGCTCATCAGAGGCCTTTGATTTAGTTTTCTCAGACTATACCTCTCCACTTCTTAATATTATCCTACATTTCACTTCTACCTAGAGACTCTTTCTGTCTGTCAGGGTAAAAGTTTCTAGCTCTGTCTCAACCTGCTCTTCTGATGCCATCTCCTTCTGCCATGTATAGTATTCTTTATTTTACAGTTAATTTTCTGTAAGGTGGCAGTGTCCTCATCTGCTTGAAATGGAATAGAGAGATATGTAATGTAGAACATTATTATTTTAGTAATATTTGCATTAACTTTGATAATTTTGTACCATGTATTTAGATCATATTTACCTCTCTGCTAACTCCTTTAAGACCTACCTTCTCATTCCTACTCAATCCACCACATGCCTCTTTTATTTTTATTTATTTATTTAAGTTTTTTCATTTAAATTTTTTAACATAACCCACCACTATTCCCCCTCTTCCCAGTCCTCTCTCAACTTTTTCCCATGCCATCCCCTCATTCATCCCTCAGGAAGCATAAAGTCTCCTAGGGTGAGTCAGTGCAGTCTGGCATATCTAATCAAGGTAGAACCAAGATCAAGATTAAGGCTAAGTAAGATATTCCTGTAGGGTAGAAAGGTCAGCCAAAAAACTTTCCCTGGCTCTGAAACCTGAACCAAAGAAAGAAATCCACCCTGGCCCTGAAATTAGAGCAGTGGAAGAAACACACCCTGGATTTGAGCCCTGATACAGTGAAAAAAAAAAAACCACTTTATCCCTGAGTTCAGAACCAAAAAAATGTGCGCTGAGTTTGAAACTAGCACCAAAGAAATACACATTGGGTCTAGAACCAGAGGCAATGAAAGCA
This sequence comes from Sigmodon hispidus, assembly GCA_004025045.1. NCBI lineage: Eukaryota > Metazoa > Chordata > Mammalia > Rodentia > Cricetidae > Sigmodon > Sigmodon hispidus. Next base: position 22,092 of record PVIH01012797.1, read on the forward strand.
ATATGCTTTGTCCCTAAAATTAGAACCAAAAAGCCCAAAGAACCAGTGAAAGAAACCTATTTTGACCTTGAAACCAAAACCAAATCAGCGATTGAAAATCTGACCAATCACCACCTTGAAAATCTTGTCACTAGAAAGCTCCACCCCAAAGAAGCTCTAAATAAATTCTTTCCCTGCTGCCCTTTCCCACCTAAGGCTGAGGCAGCCACACTCCTGTATTTTCCCACTCCCAATAAATCTCTTGAATGAGGTTTGGGTGACAACCTTCTTTTATCAGAGCAGCAATGGAGCCTGGGTAGAGAACAGTTGAGGGGAAGTAAGCGTTTTTGAGGGGAAGTGTTTTAACTCTCCCAGAGGAAACCTTTCCCTAGAGGAGCATAGTTGTTATACCCTCTGAAGAGAGAGAAGCTGAAGGGAAGCAAAACTTTAACACTTTCTCTGAGGAAGCCTTCCCCTAGAGGAGCAGAGTTGCTGCACTCTATGAAAACAGCATAGAACTATAACAACCTAGCAGGCAAAGCCTTCCCTTGACAGACAAGAGCTGTTAATATTGGGAAAGCCTTTC
>PVIH01012797.1:30708-61951 GCA_004025045.1 Sigmodon hispidus
AGAGAGAGAGGAGAGAGAGAGAGAGAGAGAGAGAGAGAGAGAGAGAGAGAGAGAGAGAGAGAGAGATGGATATCTTGAGAGAGGGAACCATTATGGTGTTAGAGAGAAACCTAGTGCTAGGGAAATGTCCAAGAACCCACCAGATGATCCCAGATAGGACTTCAAGCAATAGACAAGAGGGTGCCTAAACTGGTCTTGCCCTTTTAACAAATAAATGGCCACCCTAATTGTCATTGTAGAACCTTTTTCCAGCAATTGATGGAGGCAGACACAGAGATCTATAGCTAAGCACCAGGTGGAGCTACTAGTCCTGGTGGAGAGAGTGAGGAGAGATTAATGAGCAAAGGGATCAAGATCATGAGGAGGAGACTCACAAGGTAGGCTGAACAATCCTATTGGGAGCTCAAAAGACTCTGAAACGAAAGCTGATAAAACGTCCTGGAATGGATCTAAGTCCTCTGAATGTAAGTAGATGTTAGTCAGAAGGTGTGGGCAGTTTGTGGAGCCTTTTGCAGTCAGACTCAAGTTTATTCCTGGTACATGAATTGGCTTCCTCAGCCCATACACTACAGGGAAACACCTTTCTTGGCCTTGATACGTGGGAGAGTTACTCAGTCCTATGTCAACTATATATGCTAGACGGAACTGACTCACCTTGGGATTCCTTGCCCTCTCTCGTAAATGAAAAGAGGGTTGGGGTGGGGAGAGGCTGGGGGGGCACTAGGAGAAAGGGAGAGAGAGGAGGAGTGGTATTAATTTTTTTAAATAAAAAAATTAACAATAAAAGGAAGTTGTTAAGGCATAGGAATTTGTTCTTTTATTGATTTTTTTGCCTTTTACTTTTGAAATTTTTCATGCAATATATTTTGATCACACCTTTCCCCTTGCTCAGCTCCTTCCAGATCCTCCCAAATTTCTTTACCCCTCCCAACTCAGAACCTTTTCTGTTTCTCTGTTTTTTAAACAAACAAAAAAGAAACACATACAAAATGCTACAAATATCCAAAAACAGAAATCAAAATATATAACCAAAAGACTTTTAAGGTGAGTTATTAAAAAAAAACAAATCAAAACAAAAAAACTGTTATAATTTGTGCAAATAGGCACATGTTGTAGATTTGGGATATTTCTGTTAAAGCAGATGTCAAGTGGCTTTTTTACAAAAATAATATCTTTCTTGTGTTTCATGAAATTTGTACTTTTCAAGACTTTCACAATGAGCATTAAGGCATCTGAAAAGATGAACAAAATTAAAGTCTTCTTCCTTTATTTAGTTCAGCTTTACCTTTCACCAGACACACTCTTAATGAAACACTGAGCACTCTGTGCAATTAATATTGTCAAGAACACTTGAAGAAATGATGCTCTGAGAACACAATAGACAGCTTTCTTTGTGAAACTTAGACTTCCATTTTTGAAAGCTACATTCACAGTGCTGGCGCTACGTAAAACTCTTTATAATGAATGTCATTTTGATGTTATGCAAATAGCCTACATTTAGGAATGTTGGAAAAAAGGAGGTAGTAAAGAAGTAGGCTTATAAGAGGTTAAATAACATGCCCAAAGATCATTTTATTAGTTTTCAATGCTGCATATGACAGTGTCATCAGGTACCTAGCTGCTTATAAACCTGCATGCCTAGCTTCGCACTGCTACACTCATCCCACATGTTACATCAGAATGTCCACTTGGCTCAAGGCTAAACAGAGTTGTTCTCCAGCAACAGGAGTTATAATTGTGAACAAATGCAGTCACAGAGGTGACTCAACATCATTATCATAATGCCTTGATCAGGAAAAAATGTTATTTCCACCTCATCCCCAAATAGAAAGGATTTAACTGACATTAAGATCAGGAAATGCAAATTTTGGTGTCCTATATGTAAACATTCTTTGTATTGTAGCTAGTAAGTACATATATAGTGCCAGGAACATTATAGTATGCCATTGGGTTGCAAAGCCAATGGAAAAATACTAGTTTCTCATTTGTTTTGCTTGCTTTGTCTGTTCCACAAGTCCTGTGCAATCACTATCTCAATTATAAACGTTTCTCATTTTACATCATCACTTGATTATAACCTCCTCTATGTAATAGCCCCTGCACCTGCCAAGTGTCTGACACAAGTATCTTCTTAAGTCCCTACTATTTCCACTAAGTTGAGAGTAACATGTTGTTGTCCAGTCTACAAACATTTTCTACTATATAGTACTTTTGCATAATGTACACATTGTTTCTGTTTTATATTTCATCTTTAGTAACTCAGAAAACCATACATAGTTTCATGGCATATGAAAACATGTAAGATTTCTGACTCATTCTACTTCTCTACACTCCAAATATTTTTCTGTCTTTTGTAATTTGGATTAAAATGTAACACTAAAGTGAACCCATTAGCTGTCATTTTTCTCTTGAATATGTGGTGCTCACCCTGGGTGGTTGACTCTGGGACAGTTCTGCTAGTGGTTAGCATACATGAGTGTTCTTGTCAATCCTGCACTTCGTTTTCTCAAGTGAATCATAGCTCATCATAGACTTTTTACAATTAGTCCTAGAATCTGACCTAAAAATGAGCTACAGTGTGTGTGTTTCTAACAAGTAAACATCTGAAAAGGAATTATGCAATTGCAATCGACAGAATATTTTCTATAATTTTTGAGAAAAATTCATAAATCAAATACACAGGCAAATAAAACACAAAAGCTCCCTGAGAGATTAAGCTATGAGGTGATATCATTCAAGTACCATATATGTTTAGAAATAGGAAAAGTCAACATGTTTTTCAATAAATAAAATATAAGTCTATCTTGCAGAGAACATTTTGAATGGCATTGCTGTTTGACTAAGAAAGAATGTGCAACACTGTAAGAAATGTGCTTATTGAATCTTAAACTCCATAAATTTCATAAAAGGTGGTGTTTCCCTCATCTCAATGGAAAAAGAAATAGTTTACATTATAAATGCATTTCTGCATTCATGTTCATTTCTAAAGAAAGAAAGAATTGGGCTGTGGGCAATTTTCTTCTGTTATGCAGTGTTACTTTGCTTATTGTAAAGCTTCAAAAATCTTTATACATTGCATTCTTTCCATTCTGGTCACAAAAGGGAATGTTTACTTTGAATAGAAATTCCATTAACTGTAATCTGCCCCTTACTGTCTCATCTTATTGCTTTGGATTCAGACTTCTTAGCCTACATTCCACACAGACCACTATCTCAGAACTTTCTTGAACCTGGTTTGTCTTTTCTGAAATCTAGTCTCATTCCTGATAGACTGTGTGGCCCAAGTAAAATCTAACTATTCTTTTCACTGCCTGACAAAGGTTAATCTAGTGTGTATACGTGTGTGTGGGGCACGCATGCATGCTTGGGTGTGATGTATGCATATGTATATGTACATATTAAGGGGGGCAACCTCAAACAAGAAGACAGAGATCAGCATAGAAGCCTTAAGCACTTACCTAAATTGATTATTATTAGTAAAAATTTGGGAGTCAAATACTGAGATATAAACCTTACAGCTATTGCTCTCTCTCCACATTCCCAGATTGAAAAGGTCATGAATCCCTCCAAGCCTCTCACTAATTTTTTCCCTGTGCTTCTTCATTTTGACTCTCTAAATTTTCAATGGCTAATACTAGTCAGCTAGTAATAGACTCTACCCTTTGACTCAAGCATACCTTCAAAAATAGTCTCAGAGTGCCACAGAACAATCAAATATCCTGCAACACTTTTCCCTTTTTTTGTAAATAAAAATAAAAATATTTAACTCTAACATAGTAAACTTATGTGTAAAAAGAACAATTATCAGTCCTAGCCAGGGATATCTTGTGTGTTTTTGGATGTTTCCCTAGCACCAGGTCTCGCTCTAACTCCACAATGGCTTCCCCTGTCAAGATATCTGATTCTTTGTTCTCCCTCTCTGTTACTCCTCCCACTCAAATGTTTCATTCTTTCATGATCTCTTCCTATCTCCCCTTGCTCACTCCCCCATATGATCCTAATTTACTCAGGAGATCTTTTCTATTTTCCCTTTCCACAGGGATCCATAAATGTTGCTCTAAGAATCTCCTGTTACCTAGCTAGCTACCCCGGGTTTGTGGATTGTAGCGTAGTTATCCTTTGGTTTATGTCTAAAACCTACTTCTAATTGAGTACATACCATGTCTACTATCCTCTTGGTCTTTGCTACTTTACTCAAAATGATATTGTCTGGATTCATTATCTCCCTGCAGTTTTCAGGATGTCATTTTATTTATTTATTTGATGAGTAGTACTCCATTGTAAAAATGTACCACAAGTTTTAATCCATTCTTCAGTTGAGAGGCATTTATGTTGTTTCCATTTGCTGGCTATCAGAAATAATACTACTAAGAACATAGTTAAGCTGATGCTCTTGGAAAAAAAATGTGCATCCTTTGGGTATGTGCTGAATAGTGGTATTGCTGAATCATTGGATAGATTTATTCCCAGTTTTCCCAAGCAGAGATCCAGAGGTAATAACCAGGTCAAGCTCCTAGTCCAGCTGAAGAGAGGGAGAATAGAGAATATGAGTAAAGGAATCAGGATCATGAGGAGGACACCCACAAAGAAGCCTGATCTAAGCTATTGGGAGCTTACTGACTATGAAGTAACAGCTGAGGAACCTTCATAGAAAGGAAATAAAATCTCCAAATGTAGATGACAGTCAAATAACATGGGCAGTTTGTGGAGCCTCTTGCCATAGGACCAGAGTTTACTCCTGGTACATGATCTGGCTTCTTGGGGTTTATTACCTACAAAGAAACATCTTATCAGCCTTGACACTGGAGGGAGGGACTGGGACTTTTCTCAACAGGATATGCCAAACCAGACTGACTCATTTTTGGATTCCTTGCCCTCCCTGGGGAATGGATTAGAGGTGAGGTGAGGGGAGACTGAGAGAGACCTGAGAAGAGGGGAGGAAGGCTGAACTGTGGAGAGCATAAGGAAAAAAAAACGTTTAAAATAAAAAATCTAATAATAAAAATAAACAATTATAAGCTAAGAATTAATTTTACAATGTCAAATCTATGTGTATTTGGCAAGTTTGGAGAAATTATTATCTATTATCTATCCTATCTTGATGAGTCCGAAGTTTTATACTAAATCACTTTCTGTCATAAATTGTATTAATATCCTAAAAATACTATTTTAGACATTAAAATATTTTCTTAGATAAATTATTTAAGCTTTTATGTCTCTCAAATTTATAAACTTTACTGAATTTTGCAACAAAGAAGAAAGTATCTCATTTAAACCCCATCAGATACCCAGGAAAGATAAAATATTACCAAGTGAACAGAAAGTGTAGGACAAAGCACCTCCTAAACTGTAGAAATGACAGAAATGGATGCCTGGACAGTCACTGAAGGTTCCTCTGCCACATTAGGGCATTCATCTTCAGTCTATAGGCCTAGAATATCTGACAGGCTTTTTTGTGAATCAAGAATTTCTCAGAACTGTCCTGCCTTGCTTTAGCAAAGTTCAGTAGTTGTCTTCTTTTGTGTTCTGCTTGTCCAGTTTGGACAGCATACTATCAGCAGTCAAGGAAAATTTCTTACCCAAAGGCTAACTTTATTACAAATGACAACAAACTGCCTATTGAGGTTCAATGCCCATTCTCTTCTCTGAAGAAGACTGGTGCTGCCAGGAAATATGAAAAGCCTTATGTTATTAAAACATCTTAAGTGCCATATTCTGTAGATCTCTGACATTTTTGAAAACCATCTACATATCTAAAATATTTCTGTTTGATATTAAAAATATATCAAACATGTCTATAAGTTTGATGGTTATAGACAACTAGCTACTAAACTGCATTTCTTTATTATCCTAAATAATTTTTAATAAGAGCTTTTAAGGCCTAGAACTTTACATTATATTTTAAATGAGCTTCCTGGGTACAATACATTAAACAAGAGTTGAAACATGTACAGTGTGTTAAAACAAAGATATCTTAAATTTTTATTAATATACAAATGCCTTAAATAAAAATAACATATATACAGTATGCTGAAATAAAAATAACCTTAAATTTTATCAATATACAAAAATTCTTTAAAGAAGAGGAAAAATGTATATATGCATATATATATAATGTTCTAACAAAGACTTTAATCCATACCAATCTAAAATATTTGAGACTAAGAGTTACATTTTAGTTTAAAAGTAGATTCAATAATCTATCCTTTTATCCCGTTATTTCTATATCACTCCCTTTTTTCGTCCTTTCAGAAAGAGATCTCTTAATTTTCTTTGCTTAGTTTTTTTCTCTGACTATGATAAAAATAACTTGCAACCAGCCCCTTAAATAATGATAAATATCCATAAACCACCAATTTACCTAAACCTATCTACCCCAACTCTTGGGAATATGAGCACTATGTTCCTAAAATTACTTCCTGTTGTTTGGAGTGATGGCACCTTTGGGGGACACCGAGAAAATTAAGATATTGGTCAAGTTTCAAGAGAGCTACCTTTTATCAGTCTTTATGTGATGAGAAAGTTTAGAGAAGTCCTGACTCGAATAGTCTATGAGGATCTTAGCTAACTATCTTAGTTAAATACTTGGAAATTGTCTTGAGAAGTTTGTAGTCCAAAGTTGGTCTTTGGGAGATATTCATCAACTTAGTGACATTATAACAACCCAGGTGAAGTCATCATTTCAGATTTCCATCATCTTTTTAGAGATCTCAAAGGTCACTGCCAGAACTGGTGCATTGCAAAAACTTTAAGCATTTTAAATAAAAGGACCATTATCTGTTAATTATATATGGTATACAAATTTAGATATTATTTACCTGCCTCAGAGTTTATAGTACTATCACACATACTGACACACACTGTTAAAAATAATTTTATAGAATGTTAAAAATAATTTTATAGTATATTTCTTTGTCTATTTGTACTAATATGTTTTTTTTTATATAAATGTCTTATCACAAATTACTTCCTATGAGAACTCAGTCCAGTGGTTGCATTAAACTTGCAAAACCTAGCTTCCTAAAACATAGCCTTGCTCTATTACTCTCTACCTGTTTGGGAAGATTATAATTACATTTGTCTTTTTTCTTTTCTCCTTCTCAACCAAATTTGTCTATTTAAATGTCCTTCCTAACCCTTCTATATAATCCTCTCTTTCAAAAATATGGCCTCTTTTTCATTTACTTTTCATTACATGAATACATGTAAGTATAACCTAATGTTACTTGTATAGATTTTTTTTAAAGCTACAAGAAAATATTGAAAGTAAATTTAATTGTAGACATGAAGGACTTATACTAAAGAATATTGTTGTAAGGATTGAAGGCAACATAAATAAATGAAAAGATAATATTGTTAAAGTGCCCCATCACTCAAAATGACCAAAGAATTCAGTTCAGTACTAACAAAGATTCCAATGACTTTTTCCAAAGAAATACTAAAATTTCTTATAAATATATGAATGTGCTAACACGGCCTATGGATCCAATCAGTGTGCTGTCTATTTCCCATATACATTTTTAGATGTTTTTGACTGACCCTTTGTCACTGGATAACCAATAAATTGATCCTTCCACAAGAAGTCTATTTCTTCTGTTCTCTGCGTTCTATAATTCTTTGTGTCTTGAGACTTATGAGCTTTGCCCCATCCACTTTGTCAAATCTATTGGTGTTATCCTCATTTGGATCATGTTTGCACATTAATGTTGTTAAGACTTTATGGGTTAACTTTTGGCATGACTAGGAGGAATTACTAATTTTCTGATCTTCTAGATCTTGCAATCTTCCCCTCTCTTCTGCAGTATTCCTTTGAGGTTAGGTCAGGAGCGGCTTTATAGATATATCTATTGAGACTGAGCTTCACAGCTCTTCATATTAATCAGTTCTGGTTTTTTGTAGTTGTCTTTAGCTGTTGAAATATTCTTGATGTTTGTGAAGGCTAATGATCTGTGAATATAAGGGTACCTGAATAGACTGTTTCTAGAGAGCATCCTAATTTTGTAAAGTAAGAGAAATTCTTTCATTGATAAGCTACCTGGCTCCAGATTCTACTTCTTTCTGCCTGTCAATACTAAGATTATAGATGTGTTCCACAAAAACTTCTTTTACTTACATAGATGTTACAGATACAAACACAAGTCCTAATTTTTACACAACAAGCTGTCTAAAGAGAATCCCCCATCTCTATTTTTTTTATTTCTTTGAGGCTCACCTCTCCTTTGCCTATTTAAATCTTACTTTTCTAAACAGACTAAAAGTGATTTTTTTCTCTCCTTCAAGATGTCTATTAATTTGTGGGAAGTTATCCTTTCTTCTATATTTCAGATGGTATCTAGCTTGTGACAAGTATTTAATCTCTATTTATGTTGAGAGATCCCTTAACCAGAAAAGGAACTTGATTCTTGAATTTATGATCAGGTAGATGTTTGAAGTCAAATTGAATGTGGTTAATATTTTATTCTTTAATGTTAGGTCTTGTACTAGCTCTCTGTATTTCATCATATATTTATTAGAGAAGTAACCTGTACTCTCTTTTATCTTAAAACATGCTACCTTCATCTTTCCATCAATCAGTGTCCTGAAGGTTTTTTGTGTATTTGATATTCATTTGATCTCGCAAGTTGGACATGAGGGAAAAAAGCTTAAATTATCCTTAGAGTAAAACCAAGGCAGGCTTTTCTGTTTGCAAACTTTCCATGTCAGTGAGCCAATGAACATAGGAGAGTAAGAGCTTATAACAAAATAAGATGATGTCATCTAGTCTTAGGTCAACACAAAGTTTCCCCCTTTTGTTAGTTATGCCAAAAGCAAAAGAATAGTACAGTTGGTATACAAATTTGAAGACAGGTTGTGCAATATAAACACTGAACATATGTAGATCAACATGCCTAGCATGGAATTTCTAGAAATAATTTTAAAAAAATCTCTTAATTATGTGTATTTGTGTACCTTTGGGTTTGTGCACATGAGTGAAATAACCTTGGAAGCTAGAAGAGTGTGTCTGATCCTTTGAAGTTAGAGTTATAGGCTATTGTGAACTTGCTACTATGGGTGCTGAGACCTAAACTCTGAACACTAGTTCTCCTCAAAAACACCGTGTGTTCTTAATCGCTGTAGCATCTCTCCAGACTTCTGGAGCTACTTTTTTGTGTGATTCTGAATAAGGGTTGCTTAGTACAGGAATTTATACCCCTTTCTTGTAATAAACTTCATGTCATTATCATAGGCTGCCAGGGATCTAGGACATAAAATAATGCTTTTCTACTTAGTACCTTAGAGGGCAAAGCTGCAAAAAGATATTGTGATGATTAGCATTAATGAACAATTTTACAAAATCTAGACTTACCTTGCAGATGGGTTTCTTAGCATATTTGAGAAAGATTGTCTTGATTGTACTAATTGATGTGGGAAAACCTATTTTAATCATAAACAGATGATCCTGGATTGTATAACACTGAGAAAACAAGCTAAGCACTAGGATGCATGCATTCATTGCACTTTGATTCTAACCATGAAATATAAAGTGACCATCTCCGTCAATGACGGTCTCACATCACCAATTGGAATAAAATTGGTTTTTGTTAATATTGCAGAATGAGGAGGCAGAAAGTAGAGAACTGTACAGTTGTTCATGAGTAGAAAGATAAGACAAGCCAAATGGTGATGATGCAGGGTGGTTGTGCTGGGAGATTTCTGAGAGAAAAATAAAGCCTCTCTTTTTCAAAATTTCAGGCAATGCTTTGTGATTTTATGCTGGATAAAATGTAGTCCATAAGGGAGTAATCTAGAAATAATTTATTGGGTTTGACAAAATCTCAAAATACTGAATCTCACTTGGCTATCTAAGCACAGAAAGAATAAGGAGGACATAGTCATTCCTTGCTCGGTAACTGATAAAACTGATAATGATTATTTGTTTAATTCATTATTGCTAAACATTTAGGGAGCCCTTGAGGATAACAAAACACTACCTAACACTAACAGTGTGCTTTAGTCTTTCTAATAACTCACTGTGTATATTCAGGGTCACATGACCGTTTTTGTCCCTTTTTGCAAAGTTATGACTTTTTTACACAATTGTGAGTTGTGAATACTAAGCTCTGTCTTTGCTCCAAGCTTCCTTCTGCATTCTTCAATGTTGTACTTGAGGTCTACAGACTGTGCTTCTCTTGGTTTAGTGTAGATACCAAACAGACTGGAAGGAAAGAGGAAAAGAGCCATATTTGTGTGTTCACTGTCTGTGTACATCATCTTATAAGTCATTTATACCCTAGCTGCAAATACCCACCCATCTAGCACCAGTGGGAACAGTTTTCAGTTTCCCACCACCTTGGCAGTGTAACTTGGAGAAGAGCAGAAACCCATCAACACACTTTCTATGAAGACTTGGTCCCAAGTGAACAAAGACACATGTTGCAGCATTAACTCCTGCAACCTTTGTTGTCGTGCACAACTTTGCCAGCAAAGAAAGCACGACACTCAGGCTTCTTCCTTCCATAGTTTATTCGGGCATTTTTTCAGAAGCTTCTTCTTTATTTTCTAATTCTACTAATTCTACTGTTCCTACTACTACTGGGGGAACCCCGCTCAATAGCTTAAAAGCTCTCAGGGCTTCAAAACCAAAATAAGACACGTAGGTACTGCTCATAGGTCCATGTTCGTGATAGCAAGCCACAACTCAAGGTCAAGCCAAAACAGAGAAATTGCTTATAGAAAGAGAGGAATTGTTTATGACTAGGAAAGCACTTTCCCACGAGGGGTGAGGGAATAGAGACCAGTGCCATCTTAAGGCACAGTCACGATGACTCAGCTCTCTACACTTTGTCTGTTCAGTTACCAGAAGTAGAAGAGACAGATTTTTACAGTTAATGGTGTGGGATTTTTCAATGCTTCTGACCACCCCCTATATTATTAAGATTCTCAGGATTTCTGCCTGTATTGTTAACTTGGTTTCACTTGCACAATAATTACACAAAATTATGTGTTATGCTCAATGAAATTCTCAATAAACACAGTAGGGAAGACAAAAGAAAGAATACACTTCTACTGCCAGTTGCAACATACGAAAAAGAAGACACACTGTGGGTCTGCACGGATAGCTTTCTGGTTTCAAAGTGTATCACAAAAGGCATTGGTAGAGTTAAGAACTATTCCAAGTGTGTGTCCTTTCGTTCCAGACTTCTGGCTGGTTTTTATTGAAGATAAAAGCAGGCTACACACAGGATTTTCACTATCTAGCATAGAGAAACTGCACAACCTATTATTTCAAATACAGCAATTGATTTTAAAATCATTCTACTACATTGTATTTTATTGTTTGGACTACAAAATTTACTCATTTGGATAAAATTTTTTCATTGAAAGAAAGTCTCGTATAAACTGAGGAGGGTTAAAGTATCTCTAGACAAAACAAATGATATTTAGGTTCTTATTGCATATTGCTAGAACTATTTTCCATTACAATGATATATTTGATACATACATTGAAAGAGGCAGCTTTATATAGTTTCATTTTGTAATGAAATAGAGTTCAATAATCCTAAAAAGAGGCAATGAAAATAAATTTGATTCTGAATGGAAGAAAAGTTAACCATCTCATTGAAAAAAATTCTTGAGTGTTTTATTGAATTAGAACAGGTATAAAATTGAGTTAGAAGAGATGAGTAGTCTAACAAGAATTAATAAATGCTTTTCATAAGCTATAAACATACTCAGGGGACAAAGTGTTACAGGGAGGCTATACACTTTAATGTCTTCTTTCTTCAAAGTAGAAAACTAAAATATGCTACTATCTCCTCATTCTTTGTCTTATTTATTGATCTATTTGTATATATATGTATCCTCTTTATATTATCTATCTACTATCTCTGTCTATCTATCATCTATATACCTTCTTTCTGTCACCTGGTTATCTATCTATCAAATAATATTATTTATCTTTATTACCAATATATCTATTTTCTATCTATCATAAATTAATCTCTGTCAACTATCTGTAGTTTATGTTTGAACTGCCCATTGTATGAACATCATCTGTATATCAATTTATGAGTGATATTTTATTTTTTGTGATATTTTATTTTATTACAATATTTCTTGATTATATTCACTCATGCTTACCCATCTTTTTAGCCATCTTATTTTCTCTACCCACTTAACTTTGGCTGTTATTCATTTTTTTCTAATGCAGTCCAGTTTGTTGCTCAGTTATTGCATGTTGGAAAGAAAGACTACACAAAATGTGGTCAAATTACCAAGGGTCACTGCATTAAAGAAAAGTGAACTTTCTTTTTAGTAGATACATAATATCAGTAGCTTCTTTGCTACTGAGAGGTTCATCCTATATTCTATATGTTTTTTTTTTTAACTGGCTGAGCTTGATGCAGAGAGCATGAACTTTTATCAAATGCAAGCTTGATGCAAGCAGCATGAAAGAATAAGCAGGACAATGTCAAGGGGAGATCATTAAATAAAGGAAGTGAGCCTTGTAGGAATCTGTAAGAGCAAATATTAGGATTGGTGGGCATCTGAACAGGTGAAGCTATTTTCTCAAATGCTTAAATTAGATCTACCACAGCACCCAGTGTAACACTTTGGCACAGCACAAAGGCTTATCTTACTACAGAGGTGCTTTTTCTTCCATATTCACTTCTGCTCTGTTCACAGTAGTTAGGAAATTGAACAATTCTGGTTGTCCACTAGCAAATGAATTAATAATGAATATGTGGTAAATATATAACTATAGAATTTTACAGTAGTGAAGAAATGTAAAGATTTTAGCTAAATAAAGCAAATAAGGCACAGGGAGAGAAATGTTGCATGTTCTTTCTCACTTGCAGATCCTAGCTTCTAAATTATTTATATATGTATATGTATTATATCTGTGTATATATGTATGTATTAATGTGGAGCTGAGTGCATGTATACAGCATGAAAGTAGAAAGAAGACAAGAGGTGAAAAAAGAGAATGAAGAAAAGGAGTTGGGAGGGGATCAGAAAATGGGCCATGAAAGTGAGAAGGCAAATACTTAGGGCAGAACATTTGAGGTAGAGTTTCAGGAAGGGCAGAAGAGAAGGTGAGAGAGTGGATCAACTAAAGCAATATATAAAGATGCCATAAGAATATTGTAATTTTATGCGAATAAAAATAAAAAGAATCTAACACTCATGCTAGGGGTGTGACTGAGTAGGCCTAATCCCATCAATGCTATATAGACCTTGCACCAATGTTGCTCTAACTGGTGGTACTACAGGGTAGACAGCTGTGATAAGAGAGAACTAGAGGTCTCATCTGACTTCTAGACATTATCCTAGTTAACTGTCATATGATATCATTCTACACTGGAGAAAAATATGTGATTATATTTTGATTACATGGGAGCATATTTGTAGAATGATCCGAAGCTACTGAGGTACACAAGTCTAGGATGCCATAAAAATCAACTACAGGAGGCCTACTATATCTGTCCAAAGGGAAAATATATCTTTAGGTCCAACATGGTTTATATGCTTTGCCCACAAATAAAACCATCTAACATGCATTTAGTATTTTTATAATTTATCTTCTATAATCCTTTCCAAGCTCCTCAAGGCAGAATCAGGATTGCTACATATATTTTTTCATTTTTAATAGTGCGTTAAAATGGTAAGCATTTAGATAATGTGCTAAAGTGACATGTGTGGTCACTGAAGAGCTGCCTTGGTATTTCATAAGGGCTCTCCTCAGAGCTCATCTTAATTATTATTAATGTTGGCTTGCATTAATTTCAGCCAGAAAAAACCTTTTTAGTAATTTGATACTTTTCATTACAAGCCCCAGGTTTAGTGGAAAGACCCACTCAACTGTGGCACAATTTCTGTCCTTTCTTGCTTCTGAGGAGAGGTCCCATAATACAGGGGAAAATTCTCCATCTACCCAAATGATGCTGGTCAGAGGTGCTGTGTAGGGTAAGTTTGTGTCAAATTGGCTATCTTTAAGAACACCCAGATATCTGGCTGAACATTATTCCTGGATGCTTCCATCCAATATCAGCATCTACATTATTTGATTTTTAATCATTTTTCTTTAATATCTTCATGCACATGCATAATGTATTGTGTTCATACTCATTCCTGACCTCAGATTTCCCTTCTATGTCCCAACTCTCTTCTCCTTCCACCAAGCTGCCATTTGCTTTGTTTTGATTTTGTTTTCTGAATTGCTGTGATTAGGTGTGGGAGCATTAGTAATTAGTCAATGGTAGCCAATGGTAGAACTGAAGACAGCTTTTAGCCTGATGGTCTTTATCTTTTATAATTTTTCACTAAATATTTAAGGGCCCAGTCTTGTAAAGTCCTTTGCCAGCCAAAATCTTTGACAGCAGAAAGACTGTTGCTTCCTGCAAAACAAAGGTGCATTAACTATAATTGTTTGGAGCTTTGAAGGATCAAAAATTGTGTAAAGGGTTTTTTTTTTTATATATATCAAAACTAGAGTATACTGGACTCTAGATTCTTTAAAAAATAAAAAAAAAATTGATACTTATTCAGGGACTGGGTAGCTGAATGTAAATCATGAGGAAGAGATCAAATTTCATTCAAGTAGAAGAAATGAAATAAAACTTTTTTATCCATGTATCCCCTTGTTCAAAGTCCCTTGCCCCTCTACCCCTCCCAGTCACTCTCTCTTTTTCCCATATCCTTATCTCCTCCCCAGAAAGGGCAGGAGGTATCAAGGTGGCTTAGTTCAGCATCCACTATAGGCAGATCTGCTTTGCTCACCCCAACATCAAGACTGGGTCAGGTGTTCCTACGGAGGGAATGGGCTCCAAGGCGACAGTCCAAGGTGATTCAGATTCCAGTTTGTGGCTTGGAGCTTGGGAATGCATTGCTTTTTGTTTAAAGTCCACTAATGAGTGAGTACATTCTCTGCATACCTTTCTGGGTTTGTGATACATTTCTCAGGAGGATACTCTCCAAATGCATCCATTTGCCTGCAAATTTTAGGATATAATTTTTTCTTACTGCTGAGTAGTACTTTCTGGTGTAGATTTAACACAGTTTGTTAATCCATTCTTCAGTTGAGGGGCATCTACTGGGTTTCCAGGTTCTTGCTATTACAAATAACGCTGCTATGAACATAATTGAGCTGATGCCTTTGGAGTGTGAATGTGCATCAATACCCAGGAGTGGTATTGTTGGATCCTTGGGGAGATTGATTGCCAGCTTTCTGAAGAACAGCCATACTGCATTACAGAGTGGCTGAACAAGCTTACACTTCCACCAACAATAGAGAAGTGTTCCCCTTGCTCCATACCCTCTTCAGCATAGGCTGTCATCTGGGTCTTTTATCTTAGCCACTCAGACAGGTGGGAGGTGGTATCTCAAATTATTTTGATTTGCATTTCTCTGATAGCTAAAGATGTTGAGCACTTTTTAAAGTGCCTTTTAGCCATTCATAATTCTTCTGCTGAGAATTCTTTTATTAGTTCTGAACCCCATTTTTTGATTAGCTTATTCAATGTTTTGGGCTCTAGTTCCTTGAGTTCTCTATATATTTTAGAGATCAGTCCTCTGTCACTTGTAGGGTTGGTGAAAATCTTTTCCCATTCTGTAGGCTGTCATTTTGTCTTATTGACTGTATCCTTGGCTTTACAGAAGCTTTTCAGTTTCAAGTCCCACTTACTGATTATTGTTCTTAGTGTCTGTGCTACTAGTGTTATATCACCTGTGCCACTTTGAGGGAGGGCATTTCCCACTTTCTTTTCTATCAAGTTCAGTGTGGCTGGCTTTTTGTTGAGGTCTTTGATCCACTTGAATTTGAGTTTTGTGCAGGGTGACAGGATTGGATCTATTTGCATTTTTCTACACACTACCATCCAGCTATGTCAACACTATTTGTTAAAGATACTATCTTTTTTTTCCATTGAATATTTTGGGCCTCTTTGTCAAAGATCCAGTGTGTAAATCCTTGGGTTTTTTCCTTTTTGTTTTTGTGGGGTTTTTTTTTTGTAAACCCTGAAGGAGAAGTTAACAAAGAAAATACGTCTGTTGGTCACAGATATAGATGCCAGAGTCACTGGAGCTGCCAGGAGATGCAGAGGAAATGCTGTTCTGAGAAAAGGTACTGAGTCACATGGGTAAACAAGATGGGTTGAGTTCAGAAGGAGGAGTTAGCAAGTTATATGCCTGGGCCCTAGGTCAGTCAGCATAAAAATATTATAAGCCTGTGTGTGATTATTTGAGGCAAAGCTGGGCTAAGAGTGCTGGGACCAAACTTCTGGTCCTGGCTTGGAATGTCTGGGCCAGAACCATTAACAACAAATGGCTGCCCGGCATGGGTGATAGTCACCCACAAAAAGCTTGAGAAAAATTAAAAAAGGGTTCTAAGGTTCAGAATCAGAGCCAAAAACAGCTTCTAAGTTGTGTCTCACATGAGCCATGGTATAGAAATGTCCTGGTGATGTGTGTGGGCTTGCCTTTGAATTAAAAATGGCAGGCTTAAGTTATCCTCTGTATAGTTATTGTTAACTCTTCTGCATTTTAAATTCTTTTTACTGGTTTTTTTTTTTTTTGATAAATACAAAATAAAGAAGAAAAAAAAATGGCAGGCTTTTTAGAGTGCAACTTAAAAGCTGCAACAAGGCTAGTTCCTGAGCCTCAATGTAAGAACCAAGCTGCTTATGGTAGATTTAAGGTTTCTGCTCTCAGATGAAAAAGGAAACACAGTCAAAGATTGATTCTTAGTAGTGGCAACATTTTCTTGAATTAGCTCTGTTTGCTGGAAAGTAGCAGAGGCTTGGCTTTTTTAACTGAAGTTTCCTGGTTCAGCCTTAGAGACAAAACACTTTTGAGTCTTTTAAGAGGCTTTGCTGCCAAATACTTAAATGGAGTTAATTATCAGCAGTTGGCAGTACTTTACTCTATAATTATATGTACCCTAAAATTCCACAGAGTGGTAATTGTGTATGATAATTAGTTAAAAATCTGAACTGTATAAAGCTAGACTAGGAGCTGAGTAGAGCCAGCCAGCCACCCTTAGTGATGCCTTTAATCCTCAGCACCATACATTGGCAGATTAAGGGAGTAGTTGGAAACAGAAATAAAGAAAACTTTGTGGAGGATTAACGGTGTGAACAGAAACAGAAAGTAATAAATGGAGCTTAACTGGTTGGAGTTAACCACCCTAGTAAAGCCTTTAATCCTTAAATCAAACTTTGGCAGATTACAGGTGTGTAAAAACAGAAAGAAATAGAGCTGGGTGGGTCAGAAACAGAAAAGATAAGAAATATACAGTAGAGACAGATAAAAAAAAACTATAAATGGTTTACGGTATGTTTAAAATATAGGTAGGCTTGAGGGAGAAAATAAAAAAGAAAAAGAATAGAGAAAGTCCTTATAAAAAGAAATAGAGTAAAAAGAAATAGTAATAAGCCACATAAAAACGAAAAATACAAGAAGTGTCTGGATACTGTATATTATTGTCTTCTCTATAAGGTTTTTTTTTTTTTTTTTTTTTTTTTTTTTTTTTTTTTTTTTTTTTTTTTTTTTTTTTTTTTTTTTTTTTTACTATAAATGGAACAGTTAAAGCTGCTAAAAGGTATTCAATGATAAATGCTTCTGGATTAATCCAATCTATAAATTTTGTAAATGAGTTGACATGCAACTTGAAATTCAAAGATATGCTACTTTGGAGAAAAGGTGATTTTTTTTTTAATTTTATTTCTTCAGAACATGAGAAGCTGTGGATTTATTCCCAGTTAAAGAAAATAAAGTTTCATTAAGGAAGACCCCTTAAAAAGTCTCCAGTGGAAACAGATGACCCAGATGATCCATTAAGTCAGAGCACCTCTGTTACATCTTCCAAGCTCTTCATCTGAAACTACTTCAAGGAGACTAGCTGAGATGACCCAGTTTTACAGACTACTCCACTAAAAATTTATCCATAATACTAAAATTTTCTTTGGATTCCCATGGTATTGCCAGTGCCCCATTAAGCAGGAAGTAGCCTAGAAGACTATGCCCACATTCCCAAAAAATGGATTATAGATGTTTGTGTTTGTTTACAGTGTTGGATATAATTTGTTATAGTTAATTTGATAAAAAGGATGTTAGATTTGGTGTTAATGTTTTAAAAAGAGAAAAAGGGGAAATGTAGTAAGATTATGCTGGTAATATAAATATTTTTCCCACCTATGGGTTTAATAAAAGCTGATTGGGCAAAGGCCAAAAAAAAAAAAAAAGGAATATACATATATACATTTGTTGGTAAGACCAGGTCATGGTTCATGGTATAAATGAGTCTCTGGCTCTGATAAATACTACTTTGTGTCTTCCATCTCCAAAATTTACACATTTAAGATGACATTTGATAATTCAACCATATTCACAAGTGTCTGCAAGCTGGACTTGAGGATATTTATTTTACATGTGTAGTCCAATTCCAACAAATTTTATGTAGCATACAGTTGGGATGGTTATAGTACTATTCTGGAAAACTTTCCTTTTAAAATCAGCCCAGTTCTTGGGCACATCTATACATAAATTTCACTAACAGTTTTCTCTAAAGTTGAGTTATATATGTCTAAGTGCAAGAAAAGCTACTGAGAACCAGTATAGTCTTACTATGACAATTCACTACACTTGAGTGTCCAGTTATCCACAAAAATCTGTTAAAATACTACATATTTTAAAATAATATAGTTTCCCACAAATGATTTAATAAATTGCAGATTTAAACACATAGCAATGATGTACACTGAACCATGAGAACAACTCAATCTTTTCTCTTTACTAAATCTACCATGTAACAGAAATGAAAGTCCAGTTCTTCCCTTTAAGACAATAACCTAAGTATGTTTTTACTTAGCTCCTCACATTGAGTCAAATAATTCAGAGTTTATCCTCTTTGCCACTTCATCTTTTTTATCACATGCTCCATATCCTTTACCAAGGGTCTCTGAGTGTGTTTTCTGGGATATTAGCTCTGAGACAGCATAGTTTGCACTGGAAATGTGTGGTGAATTATATTCAATTGATTATAGTAAATTTTACTGAAATTCAATAAAGTTCACTTTCAAGCTAAGTCTAGGAAAGTGTAGTAAGCTCTACACTAAGTGACAAATCATATATCCTCTAGTTGAATACAAAATATTTCTATCTAAAACTACTTTTAAATGTAAACATAATAGTCCTTGGTCTGGAAATATTCTGTGCAAAGCAGATCCTTTGGTCAGTGTTTTCTGATGGACTATAACCTTTCCACTGTAACACATGGAAGCTCTTTGGAGTTTCTGGTATAAGGTTTGCTTCAAGTTGTACCTGAGCTGTGGTTCATAGTATTTAGACTCTTTACCCCTAATACTTTGCTATGTGAAGTCATGTGCTCTGACCATCTTTGGACAGTGTCTTTTATATGCTGTTTGTCTTTTGTCCCATTCCTTCCTAGCTGGATCTGTTCTTTGAGGTATGTGTCAGCTTCTAAGCCTAGACAGAGCTTCTGTCAAAACATGTTCTTTACTGTTAAAATTTGTCTTTGAATTGGGGATTCCTTTTTTCTGAGATATCAATGAACACACTTTCTCCCAAGAGTGTCATTTCTTATAGGAATAATGTGAGGTGAGAGTACTCAGACACATACATACCTGTTTTCTGCAGTTGAAAAACAATATCAAATACTGAAACTCTGAAGTTCTTACATCATTTGTAACAAGGGGAGTTTCTGGAAAATCCTAAGGTGGAAACTCTAAGGATGCATGAACTAAGCCTGAATGGGGAGCTGTGGAGAAGTGCAAAGGCAATGGCTTGAAAGAATATTAGCTCTTCAGTTCTGCTCTCTACCTTTCTCGTCAGATGCTCATGAAAACTAGTTCAGGGATAAGAACAGTATGACAATAACAGGGCTCTTCTATTTGCCTTTCTGTTTCTTTTAATACACCATTCCTTAGAAAGATTTTATTCTGGTAACTGTTCTATAAAATAGTATTTCCTTTGTTGTAGGCATGCACTTGGTAAAATATATATTCCTTTTTTAATTTTTACAGGTTTTCTTTTATTTTTTGTCTCTCAGAAAACGTTTGACAACCCTTTGTAACATTGTTTTATGTTCTAAACAATAAGGACCAGCCTCAGCTCTCAGATGCTAGGGACAGATTGAGGAATAACTGAACTTTTAGCAACAGCTATACTAGAATTTAAAATTAGACTTTGAAGCTGAGCTCAATTGATATAAGTAAGCTAGTATGAAGAGATAATTTATGAAGTGAATATTAGTGGGAACAAATTTGAAAGATTTTTCAGACTTGGCTGCCAAGATCATGATAACATATTTTCTTAATATTGCATAGGGTTATCTTTTCTCTGTATGTTACAAAGAGAAGACATAGCTCTAAAAAAAAAAAATCACAAATGGGGCCATAAAATCATAAGAAGTGCCAGGCATGAACTTTAGAAAATAGTAAAATCTGTTACTTTTTCAAGAAGCAGGATGCACTATTATGATATAATAGAAATGGAACTCATAGGCTCATATATTTGAATGCTTGGTTATGAGGGAGTGAGTGGTGCCACTTGAGAGGAACTAAGAAGTCTGGACTCGCTTGAGAAATTATGTCACTGAAGATGGGCCATGAGGTTTCAGAAGCCCAATCCAGAGGCTGTCTCTATCTTTCTTTACCTGCTGCTGTCTGTGGATACAGATGTGGAACCCTCAGCTACCTCTGAAGCACTATGTCTGCCTCAATGCCACCATGAATCCTATCAAGCTGATAATGGACAAGACCTCTGAAATTATAAGCAAATATCAATAAAGTGTTTTATTTTATAAGGGTTTCTTCGGCCATGGTGTCTTTTCACAGCAATAGAACACTGACTAAGACAGAATTTGGTACCAGGGAATAGGGTATTGCTGTGACAGGCCTGACCATGAACCTTATTGGCAGAATCTGGATTTTGGGACTTTTGAAAAGCAGTGGGACACTTCAAATGGACCATGATAGGTCATCTTAGTAGGAGTGAGGAAAACAGAGATGCTAAGAACTTATAAGGACTTGGTGAGTAAAATGTGGCCTAGAGACTTTATTGTGATATTTTGGCAAAGAATGAGGCTGTTTCCTGTCCTTGTCTAAACAATTTGTCATAAGGCTATATTAGAGAGTTTTAGATGAACAGTGTGGGGAGAGATTTCAAGATAACCTATAGTGGGGTTTAGGCATTATTGAGGGAGACCTAGAGGTATAACTTTGGAGTCTCAGGACCTTGAATGAGTTGTGACTAAACCCCATGGAGAAGTCCCTTGTATGCTGACATTTTTGGTGTGTTTGTGTGTTTTTTGGAGAAGCATATGGCACTATTGCAGCATGGGACAGTTTTAATCTTTAAAAATTGCCTTAAGGTTCAACTTATATTAACAAATGTTTATATAACCCCTTAATAAATATTAATATTTTATGCAAACAATTAGAAATACATAATTAAGACAGTTATAAAATAGTTCTCTATAATTATCCTTCATGTTACATCTTTAACAAAAATTCCAAATAGCCTTACACAATACTCTAAAATTAATTATAAATGTTGATAATCAATCCATTAAAACCTAACTACTATCTTAAGTTTTACAAGACCCCACAAAAATAATGTCTCTCAAAAGTCAACAGGAAACAACTGTATAAAAAACTACACTCCTCTTCCAATAAGTTTTATCCTGTAAAAATTATAAATAATTTTATTATACTAAAAAAGCTATGCTATATTTAAGTTTAAAATTAAACAATTATATAAACTCAAAACTTCTTTTAAAAAATAAATAGAACAAATATAAATGAATTCTTATATCTACCTATAAACAATCATTAGTCAAGTATAAGCCATAAACAATTTACACTAAAAAAATAGATATATTAATGCAAATATAAAATTTTTTTATATATGTACTTAAAATAATTTATGTATCATTACAAATTTTAATCTAAAATAATTTTATGTCTAAAATAATTTATATATTACTACAAAATTAAATCTACAGTAGCCATATTTTGCACATGCTTCTTCTTTTGTTTAAAATAGTTTATACATTAAATACTAAATAGTTTATACATTAAATACTAAACATATTTTCATTTCAACACTACAATTTCTACCACTGTTTAATTATAAAGTCATAATATATAAATATATTTTATTTCTATTTAAGATATTTTATATACCTCTAATTAAATATTTTATATAAAAAATGTTTAAAATAGTGTTTTCATTTTACTCTATACATTTACATTCTTGTAATATTTATACAATTATTATACTGAAAGTCATTATTCAAAAACTATATATCCATTTATATATTGTCAGAAACCATCCTTCTGTTGCATACAAGAAACACACCTCAATCTAAAAGACAGACACAGGCTCAGAGTAAAGAGTTGGGAAAAGACTTTCCAATCAAATAACACTAAGAAACAAGCTGGTGTTGCCATCCTAATATCTAACAAAGGAGACTTCAAACTAAAATAAATTAAAAGAGACCAGATTGGACATTACTTATTCATCTCAGGAAAAATTGATCAAGATGAGATTTCAATCCTGAATATTTTTGTCTCTAATATAAAGGCACCCATGTATGTAAAATAAAAACTACTAAAGCTCAAATTCCACATTAATTCTCACACCATAAAATTGGGAGATTTCAATGCCCCACTTTCATTCTTGGATAGGTCAACCAGACAGGGACTCAACAGAGTAATGAGTCTAACAGACATTATGATGCAAATGGATTTAAAAATATTTACAGAAGCTTCCACAAAAACACAAAGGAATACACATGGAACTTTCTCTAAAATTGACCACATAATTGGTCATAAAGCAAATATCAATAGATACAAAAAAAGGGAAATAATCCCTTGTACCATATCAGATCACCATGGTCTAAGTTAAGAGTTCTACATCAAAAATCATAGGAAGCCTACCAGCTCATGGAAACTAAACATCACTCAACTGAACAACCTCTGGGTCAAGGAGGAAATTAAGAAAGAAATCACAGCCTTACTGGATTTTAATGAAAATGAATCCACATCATAGCCAAACTTACAGGACACAATGAAAGAAGTCTTAAGAGGAAAATTTATAGCACTAGATGTCGATAAGAAAAACCTAGAGAAACCCCACCCAAGAAAGCTAACAGCACAGCTGAAAACCTTAAAACAATTAGAAACAAATTCACCTAGTAACAGACAGCAGGAAATAGTCAGACTTACAACTAAAACCAATACAATGGAAACAAAAACAACAATACAAAGAACCAATAAATAAAAAAGTTAGTTCTTTGAGAATGTCAACAAGATAGATAAACCCTTATCCATACTAACCAAAAAGAACATAGAGAGTATCCAAATCAACAAAATCAGAAATGAAAAGGAAGACATAATAACAGACCCCCCAGAAATTCAGAAAATTGTCAGATCATATTTTGAAAATCTATACTCCACAAAAATGGAACACTTAGAAGAAATTAACAGTTTTTTGGATAGGTAACATTTACCAAAATTAAATCAAGATCAAATTAAATACCTAAACAGACCTATAACTCTAAAGGAAATTGAAGCTGTCATTAAAGCCTTCCAAGTAAAAAAAGCCTAGGTCCAGAAGGTTTCAGTGGAGAATTCTACTAGACATTCGAAGAAGAATTACTACCAAAACTACTCAAAATATTCCATACAGTAGAAGCTGAAGAAATATTGCCAACTCTTTTTAAGAGAGCACAAATGTACAAACCTAAAGCCACTCAAAGTTGCAACAAAGAAAACTACACAGCAGTTTCCCGCATGAATATTGATGTAAAAATTCTCAATAAAATTCCAGCAAAGTCATATACAACAACATATAAAAAAATCACCTACCACGAACAAGAAGGCTTCATCCCAGAAATGGATGGATGCTTCAACATGAAAAAACTTAAATGTCACCTATCATATAAAAAACTAAAGGGAAAAAAAACCCCACATAATCATATCCTTAGATTCTGAAAAAGTCTTCAAAAAATACAACATTCCTTTATGATAAAAGTTCTGGAGTTATCAGAAATACAGGGAAAATATTTAAATATAAAAAGGTGATTTACATTAAATTCTAGGAAGACTTTGATTTCTTTCTTAATTTCTTCCTTAACCCAGAGATGGTTCAGCTGAGTGATGTTTAGTTTCAATGAGTTGGTAGGCTGTCTTTGATTTTCGATATTGTTGAACTCTAACTTTAGGCCCTGGTGGTCCGATATGTTACAAGAGATTATTTCCATTTTTTATATGTGTTCATATTTGCTTTATGACCAATTATGTGGTCAATTTTGGAGAAAGTTCCATGAGGAGCTGAGAAATATGTATATTCCTTTGCATTTGGTTGGAAGCTTCTGTAGATATCTATTAAATCCATGTGCATCATAATCTTTTAGATTCTTTATTTCTCTGTTGAGTCTCTGTCTGTTTGACATATCCAGGGTTGAAAGTGGGGTATTGAAGTCTGACATTATTAGGGTGTGAGAATTGATGTGGGATTTGAGCTTTAGAAGTGTTTCTTTTACATAAGTAGGTGCTCTTATATTAGGGGCATAAATATTCAGGATTGAAATCTCCTCTTGACCAATTTTTCCTGTGATGAATAAATAATGACCATCTTGATCCTTTTTAATTGCTTTTAGCTTAAAATCTACTTTTTTAGATTTTAGATTGCAACCCCTGCTTGTTTCTTAGGACCATTTGACTGGAAAATCTTTTCCCAACCATTTACTCTAAGCCTGTGTCTGTCTTTGCTTTTGAGGTGTGTTTCTTGTAGGCAACAGAAGGATGGCTTCTGTTGTCATATCCATCTTGTTAGTATGTGATGTTTTACAGCAAAATTGAGTCCATTGATATTAAGGGATATTAGTGACCACTGATTGATATTTCATGCCATTTTTGGTGGTATCTTGTTTGAATTTCCTTTCTCTGGAGTATTCTTTTGGGGAATTATTGATTGTTTGTGGTTTCATGTGTGTATCTGGGGTCCTTAGGTTGGAGTTTTCCCTCTAAGACTCTCTGTAGCACTGGATTGGTAGATAGATATTGTTTCAGTCTGACTTTGTCATGAAATATCTTGTTTACTCCATCTGTGGTGATTGATAATTTTGCAGGTAATACTATTCTAGTTTGGCAGCCATGCTCTTTTAGCATCTGTATAACTTCTAACCAAGCTCTTCTAGCTTTCATCATTTCCATTGAATAGTCAGGTGTTATTCTGATGGGTCTGCCTTTATATGTGACTTGGCCCTTCTCTTTTGCAGCTATTAAAAGTTTTTCTTTGCTCTGTATGTTTTGTGACTTGATTATAATGTGGTGCACTGACTTTTTGGGGGGGTCATATCTATTTGGTGTTCTGTAAGCTTCTTGTATCTTTATAGGCATTTCCTTCTTCAGGTTAGGGAGGTTTTCTTCTATGATTTTATTTACAACATTATCTGTGCCTTTGAGCTGGTATTCTTCTCCTTCTTCTATTCCTATTATTCTCAAGTTAGGTCTTTTCATGGTGTCCCAGATTTCCTGAACATTTTGAGTTATGTCTTTTTTGGTTTTAATATTTTCTTTGACTGATATATCTATTTGAGTTACTGAGTCTTCCACTTCTGAGATTCTATCTTCCATCTCTTGAACCCTGTTTATTATGCTTGTATCTGTGGTTCCAGCTTTTTTCTTCAGGTTTTCTATTTCCATCTTTGACTCATTTTGTGCCTTTTGTATTGCTTCTATTTCAGTTTTTAGATCCTGGCATGTTTCTTTCATTTTTTTTTTGGTTTCCTTTTTCTTGGTATTCTTTCATAGATTTGTTCATCTCTTCAAATTTTTTGTTTGTATTGTCTTCTATTTATTTAAGGCAATTTTTCATATCTTCTTTTAGAGCTTTGATGATCACCATAAAGGAAATTTTTGTGTTGCTTTCCTTTGTTTCCTCTTGATTGCTCATTTCAGATCTTGTAGTTGTAGGATTGCCACGTTCTTCTGGAATTACATAGTTGTTCTTTATATTATTACATATAGAGAAAACATCTCGAACCACAGATTCAAGCATAACCAATAGAATCTAAGAGATAGAAGAGAAAATTTCTGCAGTAGAAGATACAATAGTGATAATAAATACATCAGTGAAAGAAAACCACAAAAGTTATAACACAAAATGTTCAGAAAATCTAGGATACCATGAAAAAGCCAAAACTGAGAATAATTGGAATGGAAGAAAGAGAAGAACAACAAGCTCAAAGACACAGAAAATATATTCAATATAATCACAGCAGAAAACTTCTCCAACCTGATGAAGAAAATGCCTATAAAATACAAGAGTTCCACAGATCGCCAAAGAGATTAGACCTACAAAATAAGAATACAACAATATGAAAAAAATATCATCCAACACGACTAAGTAGGCTTCATTCCTGAAATGCAAGTTTGGTTTAACACACAAAAAAACATCACAATCTAAAGGAGCAAAACCACAAGATCATCTTTTTAGATGTGAAAAAAGCCTTTAACAAAATCCAACATTCCTTTATGATAAAAAGCCCTGGAGAGATCAGAAATACAGGGAGAATACCTAAATATAATAAAGGCAATTTACAAGAAGCAAACAACCAGCATCGAACTTAATGGGGAAAAATTCAAAGCAATCCCACTAAAATCAGGAACTAGACAAGGATGTCCTCTCTCCTCTTATCTATTCAATATAGGTCTCAAAGTTTTAGCTAAAGCAATAAGAGAACGAAAGGAGATTAAGGGGATACAAATTGGAAAAGAGAAAGTGAAATTATCTCTATCAGCAGATGATATGATTTTATACATAAGTGACCCACAAAATTCTTCCAAGGAACTGCTACCACTGATAACCACCTTCAACAAGGTAGCAGGATACAAGATTAACTCAATGAAATAAGTAGCCCTTCTGTACACTAAAGATACAAGAGCTGAAAAAGAAATAAGGGAAACATTACCCTTCATAATAGCTGCAAATAGTATTAAATACCTTGGAGTAACTATAACCAAAGAAGTAGCAGATCTATTTAACAAAAATTTTAAATCACTGAAGAAAGAAATTGGGGAGGATATCAGAAAATGGAAAACTCTCCCATGTTCCTGGACAGGAAGGATCAACATAGTAAAAATGGTAATTCTACCAAAAGTAATCTACAGTTTTAATGCACTGCCCATCAAAATCCCAACACATTATTTTTGGACCTTGAAAGAATACTACTCAATTTCCTTTGGAATAACAGGAAAGCTAGGATTGCCAAAGTATTTTACTCAACAAAAGAACTTCAGGAGGTATCGCCATCCCTGACTTCAAGTTATACTATAGAGCTACAGTAATAAAAACAGCCTGGTACTGGCATCAAAACATACCTGTGGATCAATGGAATAGAACTGAGGATTCAGACATTAACCCAAAAACCTATGAACATCTGATCTTTGACAAAGAGGCCCAAAATATTCAATGGAAAAAACATAGTATATTTAACAAATGGTGTTGACATAGCTGGAGGGAAATATGTAGAAAAATGCAAATAGATCCAAGCCCTTCACCCTGCACAAAACTCAAATTCAAGTGGATCAAAGACCTCAGCGCAACCCTAGCCACTTTAAACTTTACAGAAAAGAATGTGGAAAATACACTTCTATGAATTGGCACAGGAGACCACTTCCTAAATATAACAGCAGTGGCACAAACACTATAAACAACCATCAATAAGTGAGATCTCCTGAAACTGAGAAAGTTCTGAAAGCCAAGGACACTGTGAATAGGACAAAACGACAGCCTACAGAATGGGAAAAGGTTTTCACCAACCCTACAAGCGAAAGAGGACTGATCTCTAAGATATATAAAGAACTCAAGAATCTAGAGCCCCAAACCTTGAATAACCCAATCAAAAATGGGGTTCAGATCTAAAAAGGGAATTCTCAGCAGAAGAATTACGAATGGCTGAAAGGCACCTGAAAAAG
Organism: Sigmodon hispidus; assembly: GCA_004025045.1. Classification (NCBI taxonomy): domain Eukaryota; kingdom Metazoa; phylum Chordata; class Mammalia; order Rodentia; family Cricetidae; genus Sigmodon; species Sigmodon hispidus. Next base: position 58,695 of record PVIH01012797.1, read on the forward strand.
TGCTCATCATCTTTAGCCATCAGAGAAATGCAAATCAAAACAACTTTGAGATATCACCTGACACCTGTTAGACTGGCTAAAATAAAAGACACAGATGACAGCCTATGCTGAAGGGGATGCGGAGCAAGGGGAACACTCCTCTTTTTTTAGTGACAGTGTAAGCTTGTTCAGCCACTTTGGAATGCAGTATGGTGGTTTCTCAGAAAACTGAGAATCAATCTAACCAAGGACCTAGCAATACTACTTCTGGGTGTATACCCTAAAGATGCACAGTCACACTTCAAAGGCATTAGCTCAACTATGTTCATAGCAGCATTTTTCGTAATAGCAAGAACCTGGAAACCACCTAGATGTCCTTCAACTGAAGAATGGATTAACAAACTTGGTACATCTACACAATGGAGTAACACTCAGCAGTGAAACAAAATGATATCCTAAAATTTGCAGGCAAATGGATAGATTGGAGAATATCCTCCTGAGGGAGGTATCACAAACTCAGAAAGATAAGCAGTGGATGTAATCACTCATTAGTGGACTCTAAACAAACAAACAAACAAGAAAAAAGCAAAGCATGCCCAAGGTGCAAATGACGACCACCAATCAGCTTGGGATCAGAAACACCTTGGACTGATTCCTTGGATCCCACTCTCCCTTGAGGGACACCTGACTCAGTGTTGAGTTTGGGAGGAGAAAACTGGATCTGCCAGGAGTGGAGGCTGATCTAAGAAATATTGGGAGAGTGGAACCTTGGGACTGCCTACTGCATGCCAGGGGTTGGGGGTGGATGGAGTGGGAATGGGGAGTTGTGGAGAAGAGATAATGACCTGATGTTGTGGGAGGGGGGAAGGGACTTTGAATAAGGATATACAAGGATAGAAAGTGTGACTTTGTTGTTCATAATAATAAAATAAATTAAAATAAATTTAAAAAGGAAAGGAAAAGAAAAGAAAAAGAAACAAGGGATGAAAGGGAAATAAGTAAAATATGACCATTTATAACAGTTGCAAATAGCATTAAATATCTTGGTGTAATTCTAAACAAAGAAGTAGCAGACCTGTTCAACAAAACTTTAAGTCATTGGAGAAGGAAGGCAAGATCAACATAATAAAAATTGCAATCTCACCAAAAGCAATCTTCAGATTCATTGCACCCCCATCAAAATTCCAACACAAACATTTACAGTCCTTGAAAGAACAATACTCAACTTCACTATGGAATTACATGAATCTCTGGATTGCCAAAATAATTTTTTCGATATAAGAACTTCAGGAGGTATTACCATCTCTGATTTCAATGTACACTATAAAGCTATAGTGATAAAAAAAACAACCTGCTACCTGCATAAAAATAGTCTTGTGGATCAATGGAATTGAATTAAAGTTCATAAACTTAATCTACACACCAATGAACACCTGAATTTTGACAAGGAGTCCAAATATATACAATGGAAAAAAGATAATCTATTCAACTAATGGTACTTCGATATCTGGATTATGTTATGTACAAGAATGCAAATAGGTCCAAACCTATCACCCTGCACAAAACTAAGGTTCCTCAGAAAACTGAGAATCAATCTTCCCAATGATCCAGCAATGCCAGTATTGGGCATATACCCACAGGATGCAAATTCTTACCACAAAGGCATTAGTTCAACTATGTTCGTAAAACATTATTTGTAATAGCAAGAACCTGGAAACCACCTAGATGTCCCACCATTAACAAATTGTGGTACATTTACACAAAAGAGTACAACTCAGCAGTAAAAGAAAGAAGTGGCATCCTAAAATTTGCAAGCAAATGGATGGATTTGGAGAGTATACTCCTGAGTGAGGTTACACAAGCCTAGAAAGATAGGCTTGGGATATATTCACTTATGAATGTATTTTAGACAAAATGCAAAGAATATCCAGGCTGCAAATCACAACTACTAAACATCTTGGGATCAGAAGAAACTTAAGAGAAACATTCAGGTATTCCTCTGGGAAGAGAAAATAGAGAAGATCTCCTGAGCAAATTGGGATCATAATGGGTAGTGACCAAGGAGAGGTGGGAGCAAATCATGAGAGAATGGAATGGCTGAGTGAGAGAAGCAACAAAGAGGGAATAAAAAAGAGATGGCTATCTTGATACAAGAAGCCACCGTGGGTCTGGAAAGAGGCCAGGTGCTAGGGAAACCTCCAAGAACCCACAAAATTTCCCTGGCTATAGAGAAGGGACACCTAAAGAGGACTTGACCTATAATCAAATAAATGAAAACTATAAATGTCATTATAGAACCTTCATCCAGCAATGATTAGAGGCAGAAGCAGAGATCCATAGCTAAGCACCAGGTTGAGCTCCTGGTTCAGCTAAAGAGAAAGACAGGAGAGTGTATATGAGCAAAAAGATTTGGACTTTGAGGAGGAATCCCACAAAGATGGCTTGCTACAGCTTTTGGGAGCTCACGGAACCCAAAACAGCCACTGGAAATCTTCAGGAAAATGAACTAAACCCTCCAAAGGCAGATTACTGTTGAATGGCATGGGCAGTTTGTGTAAACTCATGGAGTAGGATCAGACTCCATTCCTGTGCATGAACTAGCACCTTGGAGTCCATTCCTTACAGAGGAACACCTAAACCAGCCTTAATATTGAGGGAATCAGACCTACCTCAAATGGATACACCAGACTAAACTGATCCACCCTGGGACTCCTTGCCATCCTTGGAGAATGCATGGGGCAATTGATGGGAGAGGTTAAGGGAGGATTAGGAGATATTGGGAGGAGGGAAGGGAGGATAATCAAAAGTATACAAGGAAAAAACTCCTTTTTAAATAAAAACAAATTAAAAAATAAAGGCGTAGGTTTAGAAATAAAAGAACTACCTGTTCACAGCAGGTCCTCGATAGCTGGCTGTGAGGATGACTAGCTTTATGCTCGAATTCAATGATGGCCACTTCCGGGACCCAGCGCTGGCTGCAGAATCCCAGCGCTCTCTGGGGCAGGGGCAGGTGGACGCTGTCCCTGACCACTTCCACAGCTCCTGCAGAGGGAAACCCTGCCACGACCTCGAACTGAGCGAACCAACTGCTGGGGTCTCCGAGGGGCGGATTCGGACCCCGCCCAGAGGTCAGGAGGGGGCTAGAGGCCTCAGTGCCTTTATCCCAGCCTGGGAGGGAGAGTTCAGCTCCCATTGTTGCTGGTTCCACTTCCGGGACCCAGCACTGGCTGCAGAATCCCAGCGCTCTCTGGGGCAGGGGCAGGTGGACGCTGTCCCTG
>PVIH01012798.1:0-61763 GCA_004025045.1 Sigmodon hispidus
GAGCTTTTGAATCAGAAAAAGCCACTGAAGTATCTTCAGGGAAAGGAACTAAGCCCTCCAAAGTTAGATGACTGTCAAATGGCATGGGCATTTTGTGGAGCCTCTTGGTTAGAGGATATTCCTAGTGCATGAGCTAACATCCGGAGCCCATTCCCTACAGTGAAACATCTAACTCAGCCTTAATATTGAGAGGAGAAAATTGGACCTACCTCAGATGAATACATCACACTGAATTGACCCACATTGGGACTCCTTGCCCTCTTTGGGGAATGTATAAGGGGATGGGGTGGGGTGAGGGCAAGCAGGTATATATATGAAAAAAACCCTTTTAAAATAATAAATATATTATAAAAGAAAATATATTATGAATACTTTTCCTCTTTTGAAGTTTATTGAGTCTTGGCTGATAATCTGTCCCATGACAACTTTTGGTGAATGTATTTTTTATGGGTTCATTTGACACAGATTGTGTATTCTGCCATTGCTGGGAATGGCTCCATGATTTTAACCTCATTCAATCACATATTGTCATAATTTTCTGTATCTCTGCATGTGTTTTATAGCTTTGTTCTCAGCCCCTCTGTATTTTTTGCTATAGCATTGTCTCCTGTGTCTATTAATATTTCTGTACCACCTCTTGTACTGGTACTCCCTGCTTAGTGCTCCCCCTAGCTTCAACACTGAGACCCACCTCATTGATTCAAAGGTGAATTACATGCATTTATATGAACGGCACCATTTTTCTTAGTTCTCAGGAGACAAGTAGAGGATGTTGTCCAATGTCTTAGTATTCAAACTTAGAAATGGAGCAATACCACAGTTTGTCAATCTGTTCTTCAGTTGAGGGGCATCTAGGTTGTTTCCAGGTTCTTGCTATTACACAATGGAATACTATTCAGCAGTAAGAAAAAATGATATCCTAAAATTTGCAGGTAAATAGATGGATTTGGAGAATATCCTCCTGAGCAAGATATCACAAACCCAGAAAGATAAGCAGGGAATGTACTCACTCATTAGTGGACTCTAAACAAAAAACAAAGCATGTCCAAGCTACAAACCACAACCACTGAACAGCTTGGAACCTCAAACACCTTGGACTGACACCTTGGATCCCACTCCCCCTAGAGGAACACCTGACTCACTCTTGAGGGAGGGGGGAGAAAACTGGATCTGTCAGGAGTGGATGCTGAACTGAACAATATTGGGACCTTGGGACTTTGGGACCTCCTGCCCATGATGGGAAGGAGATGGGGAGATGTGAAGAAGAGAGAGTGACCTGTTGTGGTGGGAGGGGAAGGGACCTTGAATAAGGATATACAAGGATAGAAAATGTGACTTCTTTATTCATAATAAAAAAAATATCCCATGAGGTGGGGGAAGAAATGGAGCAATACCACGAGAAAGTGCTTAATTTTCATTGGGGGTGATCCAAATAACTTCTCTCTGGTAAAACACACACATAGAAAGAACAGGGGAGACAAAGGGAAGAAGGAGGAAAGGAGGGAGGGAGGAAGAGAAAGTAGAGTTTCTCTTTTCTCAGAGCTAGTAGTAAGTGTCATGAATGGCCATAGAGAGGGGGAGCTCAGGGAAGGTGAGTTCTAGAATAATACATCACTGCTGAGCTCAGGGAAGGTGAGTTCTAGAATAATACATCACTGCTGAGCTCAGGGAAGGTGAGTTCTGGAATAATACATCACTGCTGAGCTCAGGGAAGGTGAGTTCTGGAATAATACATCACTGCTGAGCTCAGGGAAGGTGAGTTCTGGAATAATACATCACTGCTGAGCTCAGGGAAGGTGAGTTCTAGAATAATACATCACTGCTGAGCTCAGGGAAGGTGAGTTCTAGAATAATACATCACTGCTGAGCTCAGGGAAGGTGAGTTCTAGAATAATACATCACTGCTGAGCTCAGGGAAGGTGAGTTCTAGAATAATACATCACTGCTTCACATAAAAGGCTAACCACACCTGAAGAAAGCCTTGAAATTATTCCAAGTCTCTTTAGGTGACTATTACACTGAAACCCACAAATAAAATGGAGTTAAGTGAGATCCCAGTTGTGATATTTGTGGACCTATGAATCATATGGGCAAGGGTATGGGCATGCATGTTTAGGCTTTTAAACTATGTGATCAAGAGATAACAGTTTCCAGTCCTTTGTAAGTCTGTAGGAAAGTATCTCCCCAGTGATGGCTGCTCAGTCATTCTTCTGACTCAGAATGATATTTAGACAGCATTACCCTCAATCTTATCTTCCAAAATCTGAACAATTTAGGATAAAGGATATACCAACTGTGAGGCAGTGTTGTAAATAATAAGTATTGAGTTGAAGTGTTGCCTGAGTGGGTACTGAGGAGATTCCCCAACAACCCAAGCTGATGGTAAGGGAATGTTGCTCTCCGCAAACTGACAGCAGGCCCCATTGTTGAGGTCAATGTCCACACAGCTTATTAAATGTGGAGAGGTCTAGCAGGTGCCTATATGGAATCTTTGCTCCTATGCACTAGTCTCTCTGGTGTAGGAAGGCACTACTCTGCAGACCACTGAAAGAGGAATGTGGACACCAACCAAGCCACAAAATACTGTACCTGAAATTTGTCTTGCTTGCAAGATGTTCTGGGACAATAGTGCTGAAGAACTTTTGGGAGTGGCCAATCAATGTCTGGTCCATTCCACTAAAGGGAATCCATGTTCAACACTATCTGGGTAGTCAGGAATGGAATCAAAGACTAGATAGCCCAGAAATCTAGGGTGGAGCCAAATACAACTGATCCAAAAAATCAATGAAGTTATTCCTAATGATATTCTGTTATACTCATAGATTTGTGTTGTGTCTAGTTATCATCTGGCAGCAGATGGGACCAGGAGCAGCCAGGTATTATGTGGAAAGAAAGTGTAAATTGGAGAGCTCCATCAGGTTCCTTCCCTTGGAGATCAGGGAATTCTATAAAAGAGGAAAAATAAAGATTGTAGGAATCCCAGGGAATGGAGCACACAGGGGAACATGGGAGAACACAGCCCAGAATGAATAAGCAGGGCTTATATAGACTCATAGAAACTAAAATGGCAATTACAGGGCATGTATAAGTCTGGCTCAGGTCCTCTCTATATGTATGATTATGTGCCTTGATGTTCTTGTGAGACTCCTAACAGTGGAGGTTGTCTCAACTATTTTGCTTGCTCTTGGGCCCTTTTTCCTTCTACTGGGCTACCTTGCCTGATTTAATATAAGGGGATATGCCTAGTCTTATTGTAGATTGTTATGCTGTATTTGGTTTACATTCCTGGGAGGCCTTCCCTATTCTGAAAGCTAATGGAAGTAGAGTAGATCTGGGGGCAAGGGAATGTGGGGACCTGGGGGGGAGTGGAAGGAGGGGAAACTGAGGTCAGCATATATTGTATGGGAGATAAATGCATTTTCACTTAAAAAAGATTAGGTATAAAATAAATATAACCAAGCTGAAGTAGATGCCAGAAGAATGGGTACATGGGGCAATATTAAGGATACAGAGGCAAAACTAACTGAGGGTTCAGAACTTCATTTACTTGGGACTACCAATGGCAATGTGGAATGCAGCGTCTTCATGTGCTCACTGAGTGTAAATATTTCAAGTCAGAGATGAAATATCTATGTCCTTTGTTGTACAGACTTGAATGTGTGTAATAGAGAAATGTCTCTGGGTAATCAAAAACTTGCTTGCCATGGATGACACATGTATCTGCTTCTTCATATTGGATCAAGGATCCATTACACCAAAGTATTATGTTTTATTCTGAGAGAAACTTAGACTAGAGAGAGGGATGGAAGGAGATATTAATGACATGCACTGCATGCGTTTGCTAAATTTGAATGCTGGCCTTCAAATGGTTCTTGTCATTTTTTTCATCTACCATTGTTTCTAAATTCCCTTCACCATTAGACACCATCTCTGCTAGTGTCAGTGGCTTACACAGTGATATAATACAAATTAATGAAGAGTAGTCAAATCTGCAGTCACTTCTGCAGTTTCAGACTGACACTGACATGTGTGTGCATTAGACACAATTGGGTGAAGGAGTCTTAGGAGGTAATCACTTGATTTCTACTATTTCTTTCAGCTCTTCTGTGAAAATGGAGTTATACCTTTTCTTACTGTTTAGAATCAATAAATCCTAAAAGTTGGTGACTCTTTTATTTAATATTCAGGACACATGGAGTAAAGAGTGTCCAGGTAGAAGCTTTAGTTTTCTGGGTCCTCTAAAAGAAGTCTTAAATGACTGAAGTGAAGATATTCCATAACAAAATCAGATTTAAACAATACCTGTCTACAAATCCAGCCCCACAAAAAGCACTAGAAGGAAAACTACAACATAAGGAAGTTAAATGTACCCATGAAAACACAACCAACAGATAATCCCACTGCAGGAAATTCCAAAGAAGGGAAACAAAAACACATCACAACCAAAAATAACAGAAATTAACAATCACTGATCATTAATATCCCTTAATATTAATGGACTCAATAACTCTACAAAAGGACACAGGGTAACAGAATGGATACAAAAACAGGATCCATCCTTTTCCTGCATATAAGAAACACACCTCAACTTCAAAGACAGACACTACCTCAGAAAAGGGTTGGGCAAAAGACATTCCAATCAAATGTACTTTCGAAGCAAGCTAGTGTACCTATGCTAATATCTAACAAAATAGACTTCAAACTAAATTAATCAAAAGAGATCCAAAAGGACCTTACATATTCATCTCAGGAAAAATGCATCAGGATGAAATCTCAATCCTAAACATGTATTTTCCCCAATACAAGGGAAGCCACATATGTAAAGAGAATGTCCCTACAGCTTAAATCACACATCAAACCCCACACACTAATAATAGGAGATTTCAACACTCCATTCTCACCAATGGTCAAGTCTGTCACACAAACTTAACAGATAAATAAAGGATTTAACAGAAGCTATCACACAAATGGACTTAATAAATATACACAGAACTTTACACCCAATCACAAAGGAATATGCCTTCTTTCGGCATCCCATGAAACCTTCTCTAAAATTCACCCCACACTTGGTCATAAACCTAATATGAATAGATAAAAATTTGAAATATCTCCTTGTATCCTACTGGACCACTGAGGACTAAATACAATACAAACCACAGAAATTCCACAAACTCATGGAAATTGAACAGCTTTCAACTGAACCACCTCTGGGTCAAAGACGGAAGAAAGAAATTAAAGACTTCTAGAATTCAATGTAAATGAATCCACAACATATCTAAACTTATGGGATACAATGAAAGCAGTGCTAAGGAAAATTCATTGCACTAAGTACCAACGTAAAACATTTGGAAAAAAATCTCACACAAGAAACTTAGCAGCATACCTGAAAACTCTAGAACAAAAAGAAACAAACTAACTTAAAAGGAGTAGAAGGCAGGGAAAATTCGAACTCAGGGCTAAAATCAATAAAATTGAGACAAAGAGAACAATATAAAGAATCAAGAAAACAAAAAGTTGGTTCATTGAGAAAAATCAATGAGATAGACAAACCCTTATCCAAACTAGCCAAAAAGTAGAGAGAATATCCAAATTAACAAAAATCAGCAATGAAAAGGGATACATAACCACAGACACTGAGAAAAATCCATAGAATCACCATCACATACTACAAACCTGTATTCCATGAAATTGGGAAACCTAAATGAAATGTACAGCTTTCTCAATAGGTATACTTACCAAAATTAAATCAAGACCAGATAAATGACTTACAGACCTATAACAGCTAAGGAAATAGAAGCAGTTACCAAACTGTAATAAAATGTATTTTGATCACAAAATAAAAAGTCTCCCATCCCACACCCCCCCCAATAAAAACCAGATGATTTCAGTGCAGAATTCTACCAGATCTTTTTTTTTAAAAAAAGAACTAATACTGAAACTCCTCAAATTGTGCCACACAATAGAAATAGAAGGAACATTTCCAATTTTTTTTAATAAAGCTACAGACACCCTGATATACAAACTATACAAAGATATAACAAAAAAGAGAATTACAGGCCAGTCTCTCTCATAAACATTGGTGCAAAAATACTCAATAAAATACTGGCAAATCAAATCCAAGATAATATAAAAATCATTCTCTATGATCAAATAAGCTTTATCCCAGACATGCAGGGATGGTTCAACATAAGAAAATCTGTCACTATCATCCACCATATAAACAATCTGAAAGAAAAAAAAAGATCATCTCATTGGATGCTGAAAAAGCCTTTGACAAAATATAACACTCCTTAATGATACAGGTCCTGGAGAGAACAGGGGTTACAAGGAACATACTTAAACATAATAAAAGCAATATACAGCAAACCGACAGCCCACATCAAACTAAATGGAGAAAAACTCAAAGCAATCCCACTAGAATCAGGAGAAAACAAGGCAGTTCTCTCTCCCCATATCTATTCAATATAGTACTCAAAATTTTAGCTAAAGAAATAAGACAACAAAATGAAGTCAAGGAGACACAATTTGGAAGGGAAGAAGTCAAACATTCTCTATTTGCAGATGACATGATAGTATACATTAGTGACCTCCAAAAATTTTCCATGGATCTCCTACAGTTGGTAAATACCTTTTTCAATGTGGCCAGACACAAGATTAACTTAAATCAATAGCCCTCTTCTATACAAATGATAAGCAGACTGAAAAAGAATCAGGGAAACATCACTTTTTACAATAGCCACAAGTAACATAAAATATCTTGAGGTATCTCTAGCCAAAGACCTGTAGGACAAGAACTTTAAGTCATTGAAATTAAAGAAGATATCAGAAAATGAAAAGATCTCCCATGCTCTTGGATAGGTAGGATCAACATAATTAAAATGGTGATCTTACCAAAAGCAATCTACAGATTCAATGCAACATCCATCAAAATTCCAACACAGTTCTTCGCAGACCTTGAAAGAGAAATACTCAACTTCATATGGAAAACCAAAAAGCCCAGAATTGCTAAAACAGTTCTTTTCAATTAAAAAAAAAAAAAAAAAAAAAAAAACACCTTCTGGAGGCATCACCATCCCCGACTTCAAGCTCTACTAATAGACACATAGTAATAAAAACAGCTTGTTATTGGTATAAAATCAGAAATGTAGATAAATGGAATTATATTGAAGACCATGACATTAGTCCACATACCTGTGAACACCTGATTTTTTACAAAGAAGCAAAAATATACAATTGTAAAAACGAAAGAATCTTCAACAAATGTTTCTGGCATAACTGGGAGGCGGGATGTAGAACAATGCATATAGACCCATATCTATCACCCTGTACAATATTCAGGTCCAAGTAGATCAAAGACCTTAACATAAACTCAGTTACACTGAACCTGATAGAAAAGAAAGTGGAAAATACCCTTGGCCCCATTGGCATAGGAGAGTGCTTCCTAAATATAACACCAGTAGCACAGACTCTGAAAGCAACAATTAATAAATGGGACTTTTTGAAACTCAGAAGCTTCTGCAAAATAAAGAACATGATCAATAAGACAAAACGACAGCCAACAGAATGGGAAAGGATCTGCACCAACCCTACATGTGATCGAGGGCTGATCTCTAAAATATATATATAAAAAATTAAGAAACTAGAGATAAAAAAATGATGAAGTAGGCTGCATCCCAGAAATAGAGATGGTTCAACTTACGAAAAACCATAAATGTCACCCATGATATAAACAAACTGAAGGAAAAAACCCACATGATCATATACTTAGACAGTGAAAAAGCCTTTGACAAAATCCAATACTCCTTCATGAAAAAAGTCCTGGAGAGATCAGGAATAAAGGGAAAATATCTAAACATAATAAAGGTAATTTACAAGAAGCTGATAGCCAACATCAAACTTAATGGAGAAAAACTCAAAGGAATCCCGCTAAATCAGGAACTAGACAAGGATATCCTCTCTCCCCTTATCACTTCAATATAGTTCTCGAAGTTGTAGCTAAAGCAGTAAGAGGATGAAAGGAGATTAAGAGGATACAAATTGGAAAAAAAAAGTGAAACTATCTTTATTTGCAGATGATATGATTGTATACATAAGTGACCAACAAATTTCTACCAGGAAAATTCTACAGCTGAAAAACACATTTAAAAATATAGCAGGATACAAGATTAACTCAAAGAAATCAGTAGCCCTCTTAGACACTAAAGACAAAAGGGCTGGAAAAGAAATAAGGGAAACATCACCTTTTATAATAGCTGCAAATAGCATTAAATACTTTGGTATAACTATAACCAAAGACGTAACAGATCTGTTTGACAAAAACTTTAAATCACTGAAGAAAGAAATTGAGGAGGATATCAGAAAATGGAAAGATCTCCCATGTTCCTGGATAGGTAGGATCAACAAAATGAAAATGGCAATTCTACCAAAAGCAATCTACAGATTCAACATACTTTCCATCAAAATTCCAACACAATTTTTTACAGACCTTGAAAGAACAATACTCAATTTCATTTGGAATAACAGGAAAGTCAGGATTGCCAAAACAACTTTGCTCAAGAAAAGAACCTCAGGAGGCATCACCATCCCCAATTTCAAGTTATATACTATAGAGCTACAGTATTAAAAACAGCCTGATACTGGCATAAAAACAGACTTGTGGATCAATGGAATCCAATTGAAGATCCCACCATAAATCCAACAACCTATGAACACCTGATCTTTGACAAAGAGGCCCAAACTACTCAGTGGAAAAAAGATAGTATCTTTAACAAATGGTGTTGGCATATCTGGATGGTAGTGTGTAGAAAAATGCAAATAGATCCAAGCCTATCACCCTGCACAAAACTTTGATCCAAGTGGATCAAAGACCTCAACATAAACCCAGCCACACTGAACCTGATAGAAAAGAAAGTGGGAAATACCCTCCAACACATTGGCACAGGTGACAACTTCCTAAATATAACACCAGTAGCACAGACACTAAGAACAACAATCAATAAGTGGGACCTCCTGAAACTGAGAAGCTTCTGTAAAGCCAAGGACATTGTGAATAAGACAAAATGACATCCTACAGAATGGGAAAAGATTTTCATCAAACCTACAAGTGATAGAGGACTGATCTCTAAAATATGGAGAGAACTCAAGAAACTGGAGCCCAAAACCTTGAGCAACACAATCAAAAAATGGGGTTCAGATCTAAAAAGAGAGTTCTCAGAAGAATTACGAATGGCTAAAAGGCACTTGAAAACGTGCTCAGCATCTTTAGCCATCAGAGAAATGCAAATCAAAAGAACTTTGAGATACCACCTGACACCTGTCAGATTGGCTAAGATAAAAGACACAGAGCCTATGCTGAAGAGGTTGTGGAGCAAGGGGAAATACTCCTCCATTGTTGATGGGAGTGTAAGCTTGTCCAGCCACTCTGGAATTCAGTATGGTAGTTTCTCAGAAAACTGGGGATCAATCTCCCCAAGGACCCAGCAGTACCACTTCTGGGTGTATACCCTAAAGATGCACATTCGCACTCCAAAGGAATTAGGTCAACTATGTTTATAGCAGCATTATTCATGATAGAAAGAACCTGGAAACAACATAGGTGCCCCTAGACTGAGGAATGGATTAACATACTACGGTACATTTATACAACAGAGTACTACTCAGCAATGAGAAAAATGATATCCTAATATGTGCAAGCAAATGGACGGATTTGGAGAATATCCTCCTGATATTCTCACAAACTCAGAAATATAAACAGGGGATGTACTCACTCTTTGGTGGACTTTAAAGAAAGAAAGGTTAGAATGTCCAAGCTGCAAACCTCAACCACTGAACATCTTGGGATCTGAAACACCTTGGACTGGCACCTTGGAGCCCATTCCCTCCAGAGGAACACCTGATCCAGTCTTGATATGGGGTGAGGAAAGCAGATCTGCCTGGAGTGGATGTTGAACTAAGCCATCTTGGGACCTTGAGACCTCCTGCCCTTGCTGGGGAGGAGATGAACTGATGGAGTCAACAGTCAGTGACTGGGAGGGGCAGGAGCAGGAAGGGAGCCTGAACAATGGAATACATGGATAAAATAAATAATAAAATTTAAAAATTTTTAAAAAGTAAAAAAAAGAAAAACCAAATAATCCAATTAAAAATGGGGTACAGATCTAAACAGAGAATTTTCAACAAAAGAATCTCAAATGGCCAAAAGACACTTAAAGAGTTGCTTTACATTCTTAGCCATCAGGGAAATGCAAATCAAAACAACTCTGAGATATCATCTTAAATCTGCCAGAATGTCTAAGATTAAAAGAAAACAACAACAAAAAGAAACTAATGACAGTCTATGCTTGGAGGGATTTAGAGCAAGAGGAACAGTCCTCCATTGCTGGTGTGAATGTGAACTTGTACAGCCACTTTGGAAATCAGTATGGCAGTTTCTCAGAAAACTGGGAATCAATCTATCTCATGATCCAGCAATACCACTATTGATCACATACCCAAAGGATGCAAATTCATACCACAATGACATTTGTTTGACTATATTAACAGAATTTTTCATAATAGCCTGTACTTGGAAACAATCTATCTAGATGTCCCGCAATCAAAAAAATTTGTGGTACAGTAAAACAATGTAGTACTACTCAGTAGTCAAAAAAAGACATCCTGAAATTTGCAGGCAAATGAATGGAATTAGAAAAAAACCTTCTGAGTAAGGTGACAAAGACCCTGAAAGACAAACATGGTATGTACTCACTCATAAGTGGATTTTAGACATTAAGCAAAGAATAACCAGACTATAATCCACAATCCCTGGCAAGAAGGAACCTAAGAAAGACATTCATGGATTCCCTTGGAAAGGGAAATAGATAAAATCTCATGAATAAATAGGGAGCATGGAGAGGGGAAGTGTAGGGTGTAAGGGGAGGTGGGAAGAGAATATGAGAGAATGAGGTGGTTGAGTTGAGGGAGGGACAGAGAGGGAGAAAAACGAAATAGATATCTTAGTAGAGAGAGCAATTTTGGCCTTAGAAAAAGACCTGGTGCTAGGAAAATATCCAAGAACTGAAAAATGACCCCAGCTAAGACTCCAAGCAGTAGTGGAGAGGGTGCCTGAACTAGCTTTCTCCTGTAATCAGATGGGTGACCACCCTAATTGTCATCACAGAACCATTATCCAGCATCTGGCAGAAGATGCAGAGATCCACAGCTAAGTACTGGGCCGAGCTCTCAATCCAGCCAAATAGAGAAAGAAGAGATTGCAAGAACAAAGGAGTCAAGATCATGAAGAGAAAACCCAGAGAGACAGCTGACCTGAGCTATTGGGAGCTCACTGAGTCTGGATCAACAGCTGGAGAACAACCAAACAAGGCCCTTTGAATATGGATGATAGTTGTATGGCATGTACAGTTTATGGGGCCTCTGGCAGTGGGACCGGAGTTTATTCCTAGTGAATGAACTGACTTTTTGGAGCCCATTTCCTATACAGAGATCCCATGCTCAGCCTTGATACTGGGGGGAGGGGACTTGGCCCAGTTTCTACTGGATATGGCAGACTATATTGCCTCTCCCTGCCAGTCCTTACCCTTTCTGGGGAGTGAATGGGGTGTTGGGAGGGGAAGCCGAGGAGAGACTAGGAAGAGGGGAGACAGAGGCAAGAGTGGTTGATATGTTAAAAAAAAAAACTTTTAAATAAAAAAAAGAAATTTAAAAAGAAGTCTTCAATGCAAGCATTCACCTGTTTGGGACATTCTGATCTTGTAGAACCTGAAGTTGAAATACAAAATTTCTCTAGTTCTCCATGTGGAATAATGGAAATAGTTCATTTCTACTTCTTGGTTTACAGACTCATATTCTTACTGTAGTTGGGTAGAGTCTTGTGTAAAAGTCTGATTGATGCTTTGTATTGAATTCTAGAGGCTGGCACTCCATTCTTGCAGTCTCGCCTCTTAACTGGCATTTCATATGTGCCTTTAGTAGGTAAGTTCGTTGTTCTATGGGTTTATTGTATAACAGATGGTGCAGTGTATAATGAATCTATTTGGACCTCCTGATCCACTTGCCTAACTTGTTTGTTGTGAAAGGGAGCATCCTGATGAGATGATTTCACCCTGTAGCCTCAAATAACAACTTGGTTCTAACAATTATACTATGTCTATGATCAGTTACCACATTATTCACAGCAAAGTGCACATTAACTCCTATGCAGCCCTACCCCTTCACATCAGATGTTCTATAAGCCCCTGCACAGTGGCCCTGGCTGAGGTGCTGCAGGTAGAAAAGGCAAACTTACACTGAAACAAGTTTCTGTTTCTGAATGAATTGGGATGTTTTCTAGAATAAAAGATACTGAGTCAATTAATTGCTATAAAGGGGTAAGTCTGCCTCCTTAAGAAAAAGTACCAGATTGCAAAATGCATTTGATCTATGTTGCTGGCAAGTGTCAGTAAAATATTCTTTGACAGGCTAATTCATTACCTTCATCTCTTACTATCACAGCTATGCCATTGTTTCCATTGTGCAAGCTCTGTGGTAACTAAAAACAAAAGATAGCTGATACCAATAGGATCATTTATTTGTATTTTTTTCCATTTGGCTCATCAGTGTCCCCTCCTCAATATATGTTTTCTGGTGTGTATTCACATGAGAAACACAGAACTTCAAATATTTTACCACTTGCATACATCTGTCTATATGCCAAAACTAGTTACCATAAATATCCAGACATAAGGGCCTTAAGAAGTACAACCTAATTTATATCCCCAGAAATTGTAGACTAGGTATTATTTGGAAAATAATGGCCATGACTACAGAGGCCACCATAGCCCCCATTTGTTGTATTTTAATAAATATTAGCAAGGTCTCAAAGATTCCTCTTTCCCAAATGTTCTATGGGACCCTACTGAAAGTAAATATTTATTTACTGATTTCCTTTTTCCTAGAATGCAAACAATATTCCTTAGGGATGCGTTAGTGATAGTGCAGCTGTTATGTCTTACTTAGGACATGATTTCCTTATGCTTTGCTGCTGGTAAGAACATGTTATTCTTTATCTTTTTAGTTCTGTTAGGGAGGCATTTCTTTTAAAGAGCTATCCAGCATTTAGGTAATAGATTTCCTGTGGGCCTAGTCACCCAAATAGCTGACTGGCCATATGCAATAGTCCCACGGAGATACTATGTTCCATCGCTTCTACATACTTATATTACTATTTATATTTTTTGATCTTCAATCTATTTTCTCCCCATCTACAATATACACTTCTTGAATGTTGAAACTATATCTCTTTTTACATTATAGCCTCTGATACTAAGATAATATCCTATCCACATAAAATGCTTTCTAATATTTGTCATTGCTGATGAAGTGATTCTAGAAAGCAAACAAAGAAGATTTTATGACAAATGTAACCACCCATGCAAACAATGCAAAGCAAACAGTTCCCAAAGGATAAACAGAACCTAGAATGTCTTTTACCCAGGGCATTCACTGATCCGATGTGTGTGCTCTGACCTCTTGCAAATGGCCCTCCGTGCGTGAGCCCAGCAAATTGGAAGGGCCTGGTTGACATTTTATGTGGCTGATGGTCAGATGCTCTTAGTTCCTCGGGAAGGCTTTATTGAATCTGAATTTCAGTAAGTAGGACACATTTAGTCAGTGCTATGGCAATTAAAAGGGTATAATCATTTTATTTTATGTGCAAGGCTTCTAGTGGCTCAAAGTAACATTCTCAAGTGGACAAACATTAGCCTGAAGGGCTCTTGTTTTCTGTTTCTATTCCTTTCCCCATTTTTACTTTCAACTTCAACCTAGAAGTGAAAAACAAATTGCCTTCTGTTTGAGGAAACCAGGAAATTGTTTGGATTTTTTGCTTTATGACTCGAACCTATATATTCCCGGCTGCCATGGCATGATTTCTCCCTGCACACCCATCACTCATAGCTACATAGGGGAAATTATTCCAAAATAGTTTGTAATGTGTGTTATACATTAAATGTATCAATTTTCATTGTCAGGATGGTGATTTAATGGAGACTGATAGGTTCGTTGGAGATCATTTTTAATGTTTTTTTTAAAAAGAAATGTTTATGTGTACTTTTTTCCATTTGTCTCCCTTTGGAAATGCTCCTTCTCTGTAATATAATCATTCTTTTTCATGGTTTAGGTCTAACAGATTTTGGCAACAGACTTAGTATAAACTAAGAGAAAATCATGTATTAAGAGTTCAGAATCAGTGGTTGGGGAATAATTAGTTTAGCATTTGCCTAGCAAGGGCAAGGACATAGATTCAACCCTCAGCTCTGAAAAAGGTTAGAAATAAAACATTTTTTTTTCAAGTGCATAATTCCAGTAATAAACCCAAGGTTCCAGGGCCTATGATGCCAGGCACATAATTTGAATACAGAAATTTCTTATTTTAACCTATCATTTCTTTGGGATCATAAAGTAAATCCACCTACCCAAACACACACATAAGCATTCAGGCCTCTGATAGCCTTAACTATTTTAAACATTTTTTACAAAGTATTTAGAAAATTTTATCTTTAGTTCTCTCTCTCTCTCTCTCTCTCTCTCTCTCTCTCTCTCTCTCTCTCAATATATCACCTTTCTGTGACAAATAGATACACATTCAACTGTTACTGACTATAGACTGACCGCCCACACTAAAACTATATAGGAGGGGAATGAGTTGCTATATAAGAGTCTCTAAAAATAAATTGTCTTTACCTATTATTTATAACACTATTGTAACATTCAATACCCCCAAATAAAAGTTCAAAAACATTCATCCTCATTTAGGTGGTCCCAGTTCAAATCAGGATATAACCTGTCATATTTTTCAAATAATTTGAAGAGTTCTTCTCTAGGAATTTCAGTAGTAAATGCCATTGCTACATTCCTTTGAAAGTTGAGGCAATGACCATTTACATTTATGGACAGCTGACATTTCTGTAGGATTCAAAACACAATGATGATTTTATGACATTATTTTTTGTAATTCATCTTCAGGAACAGGATCATTTTTAGTAGCCAAAGCTAGAGAAAGGGGGGAAGGGGATCATTGCGGAATACAACTAGAGAGTTTATTATTGAATGCCATCTCATCAATGGCCATCTTTGACTTTAAAAAACACTACCAAAGCAAGCCAATCAGAATATTCCTAAATAATATACTTTCAAGATAGGATACGGCAAAGTAGAACAGCACTGTCCAATACAAGTCACATGTGTGGTGATATAATCGATATTAATAAGAATCAGTCTGGAATATCAGAGGGCAGACCCATCTCTCCAGGTTTTTGTTGTTGTTTATTTCTTGACACAGGGTTGTTTTGTGTAACAGTCCTGACTGTCCTGGAACTTGCTTTGTAGATCAGGCTGGCCTTGAACTCACAGAAATCCTCCTGCCTCTGCCTCCCAAGAGCTGGGACTAATGGCTTGTGCTACCACTGCCTGAATGTTAGGCCTTGAACTCACAGAAATGGGATTAAAGGCATGGCTTGACTGTGGGTGAATCTATCCTCTGACATTTCAGGATGATTTTATTAAATATTGGATATATCACCACACATGTATTGTTTAAAAGTTTCTAGTAGCCATAATTAAAGAAATGAAAAGGTTACAAGTGAATGTAATCAAACAAGATTTTATTTCATGCTCTATGATATGCTTTAACATTTTTACGGTATTAATTTATTTATTGTGTGTGTGTGTGTGTGTGTGTGTGTGTGTGTGTGTGTGTGTGTATGCCACAGTGCTGTGTGAAGGTCAGAGGACAACTTCCAGGTTTCTCTTTCCACCATATGTGTCTGGGATCTGTCTCAAGTCTTCGGTGTTGGCAGCAAGTACTTTTATACACTGTAGCATTTCTCTAGTCCAATACATATTCAAGATATCCTTATTTCAACATGTAATCAAATCTAAACTATAAATGATAAATTCTATATTCTTTTCTGCCTTAAAATGTGGTGTGTATTGTACATTACATGTTAAAGTAACATATAGCATATTTCAGTTAAGAATAGATATATTTGAAACACTCAGTAACTATAATCATATTTAGTATTCCAGCAAATAACTGGGATACTAAATAGATCAACTATGGAGAATATCTTATTTAATACCTATCCCTGAAAAATAAGGAGAAACAAGATCACTAGATCTAATAATTATCACACAAGGCACTTCCCAGTCATCCAAGGGATGTTACTTGAAATAGTAACACTGAGGCAGCTTGGGATCTGAAACACCTTGGAACAGCACCTTGGATCCCACTTCCTCCAGAGGAACACCTGACCCAGCCTTGATATTGGGGTGAGGAAAGCGGATCTGCCAGGAATGGATGCTGAGCTAAGTCATATTGGTATCTTGGGAGCTCCTGCCCTTGCTGGGGAGGAGATAAAGGGATGTGGAGAAGAGAGAGTGACTGGAAGGGGTGGGATGGGGAAGGGAGCTTGAACAAGGAGATACACAGTAAAAAAATATGACTTTATTCTTAATAAGTAAATAAATAAAAGAAATAGTTTTTCTGCCTACCCAACATGCCAATTCTATATTTCTTCTACAGTTTTCCTTAACAACAAAAATAATCTTAAAACAGTAAAAATGTCCAAGACAGAAGTAATTCAGTGTGAGATCCTCACCTGCTAGAAAGGGAAGTGAAGGGATAGTAAGCAGTCATTTTGAAAGACTACTTTATTTGAAGAAGCTAAGATTCACTGAGCCTGGGCAAATTGCGGCTGAGGTCATTTCAAGGCCAGGAAGATGAGATAGCAGAACCACAGCTGGTTCCTGGGAAAGTGATGAAGAATGGAAGGGAAGATGGAGGATTGCCATAGCTAGATGTTCTGGCTGGCAAAGGCATACGATGCTAGCTGAAAGCAGGTCCGTGCAGCTTCCTTAATGCCAGATGCTGGTGGCAGTGCTTTATGAGTATTGAGTCATAGATTCCTTCTAATGGTTTTATAAGATGCATTGTCAAATGTGCCTTGTTTCTCAAACAAGGAAATTGAAGCATGACAAAGTTAAGAATTTACCTCAAATACATAGCTCAAAAATGGCAGGGCACAAATTAGTTACATCATATGACCCTCAAGTCTGTGAAGTGCTACAGCACTGGATTTCTCATAGATTAAAGATTTCAGTTTAACACTTATTTCCTGTGCTTTTATCCTTTCTTTCCCTGTGGCTAGGAACAACCTCATGTCCTCTTGAAAGTGCAGCTCAGTATGTGGGACAAGGAGCGACTATAGTTTAGATTTTCCTTTTTAGCCAAATCTGAGTAATGCTTCTCTTATACTCACAACCTCCTCACCCATCCAGAAAGGCAGCCTGAGATTTCCAGTGCATACTGCAAAAGTTCCCTTATGTTTCTGTTATCTTTGAAAGTTATACTCTAACATTTTATTTCATAATGGACCCGTGTATCTCTGAGAATATGAATAACGGACCAAATGGTTACTTTCCTAACTGGATGTGTATGAATAATTTGAAGAACATATTAAAATGTAGATTCCAATTCCCTAGATCTGGGGGACAGTCTGAAATGCTGAATATTTGAAAAAAAAGAAAAGAAAAAACCTAGGTCCGTGGTGCTCAGCTCTCCAAATGCCATGACCCTTATTTATTTATTTATTTATTTATTTACTTACTTACTTATTTATTTTCTTTCTTATTTTTGGCAATTAGCAGGTATATGTTATTTGGTCTTCTTAGTTTAACCAGTGTTGCAAAAAATGCACCACTTTGCCTAACAGTCAAATTCAGTGAAGCATACGGTGACAGCTGTGCTAAGGCAGGGCTTGACAAGACATAGACTTCCCATTTGCCACGGTCCCCACTGTCTTTCTAAGGACTCTTACCCAAGGTGGCTTTCTTTCTCCATGCGGGTGACTGACTCTGCTCCTCTAGGCATTAGCTTCTGATACTCCAGATGAATGGCAGGCGTCAAGCATTATCATCTTTTACCAAACTGTCACTAGCCCACAAAACAACAAAGGCATTTACCAAAAAGTCAGGTTCAGGAGGAACATGAGCCTGGAGCCAATGATTTAAGTCAATGAAGACTGGCTTGGTCCTTATGTCTCAGGTGCTGTTCCAAGCAATCTGTATGCATTACTTTGTCTAACCCTTGTAACAGTGCAATGAGGGAGTTGGTAGTGCAATTCCACATTAAAGGAAACACACAGGGCTCAGGTGTCAGCTTTGCTTGTTGCACATGTGCAAAGCCCTTAGTTGGATCCCATACATTCTAAAAAACCAGGTATGGATGGCACATGCCTGTAATACCAGCAGGCAGAAGGATCCAAAAATCCAGGCCATCCTCAGCTATATATAGAGTTCGAGGCCAGCCTGGGGCACATGAGATCCTGGAACATTACAAATTAATAACAAAAATTATTTTCCCCCTGTTGTGGTAAGCTCCAACAATAAAATTACTATGTTGCTACTTTATAACTGTAATTTTCCACTGTTGCAAATCATAATGTAAATATCTGATATGCAGAATGTCTGATATGTGACCACTATAAAGGGGTCATTTGATCTCCAAAGGGGTTTCGATCCATAGGTTGAGAACCACTTCCCTAGATGATAGCAAAGCTGCTGGTCTATGCAAACTTTGAAATGTAAGAGTTAAAATTATATGGAATAATCTATGTAATTGTCTTCCATGCTCCCACCATCATCTTCCAGTAAATTTAACATCTGGAGATGAGGTGTCATGCAGGATCTGTGATTTCATTCTCCATAGGCTCTAGCTTTGCTCATCTCCTAAAGAAATAACTTTCCAGAGATCGATATTTTCACCTCCAAAATGCTTGAAGTTAAAAGTTCCCTAGACTTACTATATTTTATTCTTTCTTCTTTTGCTGAAAAAGCTCTTCAGACTTTCAATCTATACTGATTATCACTGAAAAAAAAGCCAGTGGAGGAAATGCATTCTTCTACCAATTATAGAAAGTTTACCAAGGATGTCTTTCACTACATTAGTCACTTCACTATTTGTAGAACCAGGGTACCTTTGTCAAGTTTTATTTATAGAAATTGTTTCTCCTGAACAACTTATTCTTTTTCTCTCATCATAACTGGGGTTTTTTTAGTTCATTGCATTCTTTCTTCTCTTCAGCATTTATTCTATGGATACCTACTAAACACTTGCTAGGTTCCAGGTACCAGCCTAGCTAGTTCCTGGGGGGATAGCAAGAAACAAAATGTACACATGCCCTTGCTCTCCTGTGTGTCTTTGCTTTAATTATTAGGAAATACAGATCCACATTAATAGCTCCACCTCTTCTGACAACATTGGAAGACCACATGAAATACATTCTCCTTTGAATTTGGCTACCCCAAATTCATTAATTTTAGTCACCTCCTTACCATTTATTTTGTTTTTTATTGTTTCTTTCTAGATAACAAGTACTCTTAGTTTTTTTTTTTTTTTTGCTATCTCAAATTCTTTATGGAACAAAGTAGGGTACAGATATTAAATAGTAACATGACAAAAAAATCCAAACAAACAAAAAACTAGTTTGGAGAATCTTAACTGTCTTTTATATGATATTGTAGAACTGGATGATTATCTGAACCCAAAGTGGTTTAAAATGCTGTGCCTCAGCACATGCTCAGGCTATATTTATACTCAGAAAAAAGGAGGTGGCATGGAGAAAATGGAAGTGAAGTCCAAAGACAGATGAATTGGCTAGAGCTAGGCCTTTGAACATAGTTTGAACAGTTGGCTGCTTGTGATTGACTGGAGCTTGGCTGTGTAATTGAGACTCATTTTTTTTTTACAAAGATACATTCCTCAGCTATATCTTCAGTGTGTTTATATGCTAAATTAGGTCATCATTCCTCATATAAAGATGTCCACAGAGGCTTCCTGACAATGAATTTGGTTTGAATTAACGCAAACTAGAACAAAGTCAATGATATCAGGCTACAAGGGATCAAACCTTATCCTAATAGACAAACTGTGAAATTCAGAAAAGAATTAGCTCACCCGATAATGCAAGGCCTTTTGCTGACACTGGAATTGGCTGTTTACCTTGTTTGCTTGATTCTGATATGGTACTTCAGGATGTACAGTACATTTGCTCTAGATAACTTATCAGGCAGCTTCTGGCAAACCTGATTGTGTAGAATTCTAGTATTCCCATCTTCTATATACAACAAGGGCTCCTCTTTTTCTCATGGCTGTGGCATCTATATGAGAAGAGGAATTCTTTAGGTCAGATGATGGCTCTGGGGGATTCTACACGTCAGTAGGGCATATTGGAAAGAGAGGAGTTTCTGCCAGAAAAGCAGCTTCCAGTGCAAATCTCCTACCTGGCCTATGTTTTGTGATACTTATTCAAATAGAAATACCTGCTTTTCTTTCTTTTTTCCCCTCCCACTTGTCTTGATCCAATTCATGGTTTTCTTCAGATGAATAAAATACTCCTGTATTTATAGTCGATGTTGTAAACCAGCCAGCCGTGATATTTTCTTATATCATAAACAGCTGCTCTCAAATGGCAGAGAGAGTTAAAAAAAAAAAGACCAATTTGTATTTTTACAGCCAGACATGAAACAAGCTTTCAATAATTTGGAAAGATGAGCCACCACTTGTGACTCTTAGAATGCTAATTTTTAAACGAGTCCCTAAAGATTGCTAGCATTACAATTAATAAAGCTCTGAAAGGTAGCCCCACTATAGCCCTTACTTGAAAACAGGACATTTCAAAGAATTAATTGATTTTAACTTCAATATGAAATATTGGCACTTGCGATGATACTACTCTGTGAATAGATAGAGGCAGCATTTATGACCTTTTTAACTACGTTCTGTTCACTGAAAAATGACAACTCTGCTAAAGAAATACTTTCTTCCTTGCTGCCAGGTTCTCCCAATGAGAGCTTTTAGCAAAGGGCAGGAAAGTCCTGCCAATAAATAACAAAAAGTCACTGCCTTCACCATCATTTTCTAGTCTTGCTCTCCTTGCCACAGGAACACAGAGAGGAGAATAAATGAAACTAATGTGCTTTGCTCAGCACCAAGGACATGTTATCACTCAAGCCATGTGACTGAGGGAGAAATTAGTGTATGAGAAACAGAAAGAAGGAAAACGGTGTCGCTTCAGACATGGCCCTTGGTTGTTTTGTCGCTATCATCGTTGTTATTCCAATTTCCTATTAATAATGGCTGTCAGCTCCTATTTTTCTCCACTGGCACAGAAGTCAGAGTTATCTTAACATTCTGAAGGCGCTGAAAGATAGATGCAAATCTTTGCGTTGAAAGCCACTTAGAAGGAATTGTTTTGCATTCCTTCCATGAGACTAAATTCTTCTGCCTGTCTAAAGGACCAGCATATTTTAGACTTCCGTGCATGTCAACTCATGGCCCTGAAGTATAGCTACGAATGTGGCTCAACACAAAATTATAAATTTACTTAAAATATTATAAAGTGATTTTTTTTTGCAGCTTTAGTCGGTGGTTTTCAAGCATGACCTTTATAGACAACAGTGTGGTGATACAATTCCAAAAGGCTGGACATGTCTGCAAGAATGTGTGGCCAGCTCCTTGAATTGAGAAAGGAAAAGAGCCATAGCCTGAAAGAGCTTAAGTGGAATGAAAAGCATTTTCCTGGACTCTGCTCTCCTGAGTTAATCAGGCTCAGAATAGGAAGCTTAAGGAGCTCTTGAGATTGGGGGTTGGGGAGCACTGTTCTTTGCTCATCTAAGTCTTGCTAGCCCAGCTGCATCCAGAGGAGTGCTTTCTGGTTTCTGGTCCAGAAATCTTATTCAAAACAACTAGTTGCCATTTCTATTAGGAACTTTAAGGATCCAAAAGTAAAAGAAGGATTTCTCTGCATTAGTGTTTTTGAAATTACAATTACAGCTCACAAAGTTTTTCTTACAAACTTTATCCATTAGATTTGTTTTTTTAAGGAACAAGAAGAGCCCACCTGTCTATTTCAAAGAACCCCAGGTTTTCCACTTCTCCCATTTAAATTTATGAGGAAAATAATTTGCATGAGAGGAGGGTCAGGGGAGAAAAATAAGTATATTTTCTTCTAATAAGCATACATTTTCAAAATATAGCCCCAAATTTCCTTATTCTTCTCATTATCTGGGGCTTAATAACCATCAAGAGCTTAGTATTGTTACAATTGACCCTTTGCTACTATAAATGCACCATTTATTATGTTGCAGATTTCCATAACTTCCTGTAACTCATGGCCCAGGTACAATGAGGGCACACCCAGACAAGGAAGGCATGTGGAGAGTAAATGGAAATGAACTAATGATGGGTAGTTTAGAGTCTACACTGGGTTAGTCATTCCTGCTAGTGTGATTAAAGCCTTTACCTGTATGCTTTAAGGTAACCTCAATCATTTCTCTCTTTAGGGATGCAGAAACTTGGATCAAGGGGCTTCAGTTTAACACTTTCTATAGTTTGGGCCCAAGTAAACTGACCTCTTAGCCAGTGATCTTTCCTTATATGCCAAACTGCTTTTTGTTCTAGACTAATAATATAATTTCCCATTTTGCAGATGGCAGTGCAAAGGCTAAGATGATATTTAAATTTTTGAGACACCCACAGTTATCATTTTCATGTTGGTATCCCTGAAAGTAAAATATGTTTACAGCACCAAAGCAAGACATATACAGTGACTCAAGGCAGACATTCTTGCAGGACCTATGGTGGACTATTCGCTAGAAGCTGCAACTTGACCGTTCTTGTCAAAACTTGCTGGTGTAAGGTGATGTAAAAGATTTTATTTTAAATACCAAGTTACCATAAAATGTCCCTATGCTTTCCATTTCCATTGTCTTTTCTTTCATGCCTAACTCCTTCCCAAGGATATCCACTATTTAGCATTTTTTTCCCTCTGAGAATCAGCAGTACCTGCTCTCAATTTGAATGTGATGTGCTTGTAGAGCCTGGAGAATGTACCCATGTTTTGTCAATATATTTTAAGATTCTCAGAAGGAAAATTGTCTTCCTCCAGAAAAGCTTCCTAGAAGCAAAGTTCCCAAAACCTGCCCTCCATTTCTCACAAAGAATGACTTGAGCAGCTGTTTCTTCGGAATGGTGAGCTTCTTCCCAGAGTGATATTGCCAATGTAGTTATGGGATGCTGTCTCATTGGTGACCTGCAACCATTGTTTCTCCTATTTTGTAACGCTAGCTCATTAATGAAATTGCCTTACATTTATAGCAGCAGAGTCGGATCCTGATTTCCCTTCTGTGCTGTACAGACATGGCATACAATGTAAGTAATTGAGCTTTGCCTCAAGAGATGTGTTTCTATGCCATTTATAGGACCATAGTGAGGAGAGTAGAAATATGCCATGTAGTGTTGAAGGAAGATACTCCTGATCACCCAGAGTGCTCTGGATAATGCTAAGAACATCATATATCTTAGAAAGACATCCTATTTCTAATACATTATAAAAAAAAAATCAGAGTAGGACAAAAGAAGACTTTGGGGAAGGCTAACTGCTGGTCCCACAAACTGAGATTTTCTTTGTTTCTTGGTAATAAAGTTAGGTCAGACATGTTGAATTCCTCCTGCTATGTTCTTACATTTGTACTCACCTGTACAGCTATACAGCATTCATTTATAACTTCATGGTTGTATATGTCTCTTAGTATTCCCTGCAGTCATTTGTGAACATGTCCTCACTATGCTCTAGAGTCTAGATAAATGGTTCTTAAATCACAAGCATCACTTGAGAGTTGTTAAAAATGCAAACATTTTAGGCTTACCTCACTCTATTGAATCATAAAATGAGAATGGGGCAAGCAGCTTATTTTAACAAGCCCTCCAGGAGATTCCCATTCATGCAAATACTCCAGAAAGTAGGATATGAGTGGAAATAATGCATAGCCTTTCTGTGTTAGGTTTAAAGACATTGCATCTACTTCTCTTGGGCATTTCATCTGCTTCCTTTCAGGCTAGGTTCAGACAAGGTCTCAGTCTAAGTTCTATATTGGAAGAGATGGTGATAATACTTTAGGGCAAAGTTTTTATGTCAATGTAATAAAATAAAAGTTTATGCATAATTAAAATTTGAATACATGAAGAAAAATGCATAACTTCACAAAGAAAAATGATTTTCACTAATTAAAAATCGTATTTTACAAAACTTGGTGGGTGTGATGGTACATGCATAGAATTCTAGCTACTCAGGAGACTGAGGCCGGAGGGTCACAAGTTTGAGGCAACTTAGTGAGATTTTCTCTCAAAACAAAAACTAAAATTAATAGGGCTGATATTTCAGCTTAGTGGTAGAGCACTTGTTTAACGTCATATTAAATGTTAAACACTAATCCACAGTGTTGCCAAGAACAAAAATGTAAAACAAAACCCCAAACCTGTGACTAGCACTATTTGTACATTTTATGAAATACATTTACTACAAGACCTGCTGAGTACAGTGGATTTCATGAATTCACAGCATGTTAAAACCATAACATAATATAAAAATATGTGATTTATATAAGTAACAAATTTTCAGATATTGCTAATAAAGCTATGGGTTATATATTTAAAATGTAACAAAATACTGAATTGCAATTAGGTACTTTTAGTCAATTGAGAAAGACATTCAAGTTCAAATTCCTGCATCATGATTGTTGCTTTATGTGGTAAAAGTCACTTTTTAACCAGAGATGCTGAAGTTACAGACATGAAGATGTGGCGATTACCTTCGATCATCCACTAATGTGGAACCTGACTGTAATCACAAATGGCTTTCTACATTAGAGGTTGGAAGAATTTGAATGACAGGTGAGGTTACGGGAATGCAATGATGGCCAAGCCAAGGAATAATGTTCTCCCTTATGGCTTCTGGAAAGAACACAGCTCTGATGCCTTGCATTTTATGTGATTAACAGTCCATAAAAGTTGAAAAAATTGAAAAAGAGAAAAATTTTCTCCTGGTTCAGTGAAATGGTTAAGTGTGTGGGGACACTTGTGACTAAGCCACAGGACCTGAGTTCTGTCCCTAGAGCCCACATGGTAGGACAGAACTGACTCCTATAGGTTGTTCTCTGGCCATCTTCCATACACAGGACACACACTTACCCCTACATTATTGAATTTAAGAAGGAAAAGATTCTGAAAACGCTATGTGGAGTAGCCATTAAATAGTCACTATCTATATCACTACCTATAGTCACTACCTATGTCAGTGACCAAAGATTTTGTTAGACCAAAGTAAATGTAAGAGTAACACCTAAAATTTCATCTAATTGGACAGAAGTAAAGAAACAAAGAAAATACATACTCTTAACTAAACATTTTGTTATGGAAATTGTTGAAATAGCTCTGGAGACAGAAACATGTACAATCTTATTATAAGTTGATTATAATCTAAGTTTTATTCATATAATTTCTTACTGATTTTTTAATGTAATTATTATTTTGAAAGCTCTACCAATACATAAAAATAAATACATTTTATGTTTATGTGTATGTGCATATAAGTGTGTGTGTGTGTGTGTGTGTGTGTGTGTATGCATGGAAAGGACATTTTGGGTGTCATTCCTCAGGAACTGTCTGCATTTATTTATTTATTCTTTTGGAGACAAGGTCTTTTTCTAGACTGAAGCTTTCAAAGTAGGCTAGGGACTCACTTGTCTTCATTTCTTTAGTGCTGAGATTCCCTGTGTATACTAGCATGCCTGGCTTTTAAAATGCAGGTTCTTAGGATCAGACTCAGATCCCTATGCTTACATGGCAAGCATTTTACTGGCTTAGCTGTCCATCCAGCTCCATCACTTGCATTTTTATATGTCAGTATTTTTATGTGTCAAAAAAGTAATTTTAAAAGTGATGCTGATATAATGGTAAAATATGTCTAAAATAAATTTACTAAAAATGTGCAAAAACATCTATAGAGTGTATGATTATAAAACCTTTGAGAAATGTTAAAGAAGGCATATATTTGTTTATCACTATGTTCTTAGGTAAGAGGATTCAATACGTTAAGAGTCCACTAGTTCCTAATTGATCTGGAAATGTAATACAACTCCTACCATCTAGATCTATTATTAAAATATATACAAAAATCATGACATAAAGAAAGAAAGAAGTGAAATGAGGGGAAATTTTGGAGTTCTCTATATAATGGCTTATATAATGACAATTAAGACATCATGTGCTTCAGCTAGGGCTAAGCAATGGGGCAGAACTAGACCCCAAACATAGACCCACACATACAAGAAAACTTAATATATGACAGTTAAAATTTCAAATGGCAAAAATAAATAAATAAATACATAAATAAATAAATATATAAATAAATAAAATGAGCTGTTCAATGTCAGGGCCTAAGCTAATTGTCTATCTTTGGAGAAAGATTGAAAATGAATTCTTGCTTCACCATATGTCATACAGTTGAAACCTCTGCTTTATTGTACACAAAAGCCCCATCCTGCGTGGTTCAAAATTTTTAAATATGAATGACATTTTTAAACATTTAGAAGAAAATATTGACAACAGTTGGGGAACATTTCTTAAATAAGACCCAAGAAGTTCAGAGACATGAGATTCTAAGATGTTTAGTGTGTTGATATGAAAGGTCAACATTTTGAGTGAAAAATGTTGAGTACTGTGAGCATCCGTCTGTGGCAGCCACTTGGCAGCCAGTCTCTTTGAAACTATCCTGTGGTTTTCTCCTTAATGGCTTACCTCTCATTTTCCATTTATTACAGTTTACTTCCAGGAGTCTTGACCTAAAATAAAACAGGATAGTGTGTAGTTAAAATAAAGAGAAAAATCATGTTGCAATAAAAAACAATGAAGCACACACTATGGCTCAATTCAGGAGACTCTTGGCTTTTTATGGAATAGAGAACCAGTAAGAATTTAATCTCCCCACAGAGCTCTGTGAACCAAGTCATCAGGAGAACAATTAGACTAGAAGAAGCTTCTTGATTTCAGCACTATTGACATTTGGTATTAGAACTTTCTTTACTGTGGATGCTACCTTGTGTACTGTGGACTGTTTAGCAGTGCCCCCTGGTTACCACCCATTAGATGTTAGCAGACTCCCACCCCAGCCAAGTGTCCACTGAGGGGCACAAAAACTATTCTCCCTTGAGTAGACAATGACAGCACATAGAGAACCTATTGCATGTCGAATTTATATTTCCCTATGTGAATTTCCTTGCATGTATGTCTGTGTACTACATGCAGTCTTGGTGTCTGAGAAGGCCAGAATAGGGATTTGGATACCCTGGACTGGAAATAAAGACAGTTGCAAGCCACACTGTGGGGGATGGGAATCAAATGATCTCTGGAAGAGCAATCAGGGCTCTTAACTGCTGAGCCATCTCTTCAGCCCTTCATATTTCCTGGTATTTTTTATTTACTCATTTATTTCCTCAATATTTATTGAGACACATGCCATAAGAAGTAAATGTTAAAGAATTTTAGTAGTTATATCATGGCTTCAGGTTTCTGCTTTTTAATATATGTATATATTTATTGTTCATGATACTGGGTTTCACAAGGACAATTTTTTTGATAAAAAATATATTAAATACTCTGGGCAAATTCCTTGAAATATTCCTCCATCTTCCCCCTTTACACTCCCCTTGTTTATCCACTGCAGATATATCAGATTAGTTTGCAGTCACAATTTTGCAATTCTTTATTTTCAAATTTCCTTGAAAACAAATAGAAGTTTAGGTCTCAAAGATTCAGAAATGTCTTAGTGACAGCTTGTAGGTTTAACTAACTTGGAAGTAAGTCAATTATGCCTTCCATGTCTCAAGGATCATACAATTTCTTGGAAATTGGTGGATTTAGTCTGTAATAATCTACTAGCTATGTGAACTGGGTGGCTGATATAATTAATTTAATCATAACCTGAGCTTAGAGTATATGCCAAGATCAAAGATTAACCTGTGTTAAAAATTTAGGGAAAAGGTTTTTAAAATGTTAATGTACTCACTTATGTGTATGCATAGATATTTTTCCCTACTCACATACAAGGAAGATATTCAACCTTTCTATATATGGTAAGTGTAAGTTTAGGCTGCAGACTTCATCAAAACCTTTGGATGTTCATTTTCTTCTTAGTCATTTTAAAGACTCCTCTAGCTGTGCATGATTTGCTCATTCTCTATCCTTGCTCATATTTTTAAATTGTGCACTTACAAGGAATAAAAAGAAATTCCCAACTTGCAGTACAATTGTGCACAAGGAGTGTATTTTGGTCCCTGCGGCTGTGTCAAAGGCTCAGAGCAGGGATGCTGTTGCCATGGAGATGGAGATATTGAGCTGCCTTCATCACCTTTGCCCTGCTATTTAAAATTGTATGCACAGCAAAGCTCAGGCAGATACAGGGTTTTCTCTGGTAGGTCAACTACCTCCTCCCTTTTTCTCTTTTAAAAACAACAACTTGGCAGATTAATGCCATTTTCATTTATGACTGTTATAAAACGTAATGTAAATATCCTCTTGCACAGAATGAATGAGCAGCTCTTTGTGTTGTCTTGTTCCAGCATGAAATTGAAATTCCTTGAGAGTTTGCCAAATCCAGTTCTCTTAATGGGTTCTACCCTTTCTCATGGTTTTCTGAGATTATCAGAGTAGTAGGTAGAGAATGTAGCAAGGCCAAGGATATTATAGGATGAGATGAGAAGTGATTGATAGAAAGTTAATCAAAGGCTTTAAAAATTTTATTTAAATAAACCCTTCTGTGTTTGGGGTAATAGGCCCATCACATACACTCCTGGTGAATGAATGGGCCAGCACTTCTTTTTTGTATAATACATAGCAATATGAAAGCCTTTAAAATGCTCTTGGCCCACCAATATTGATTCTAGAAATTTATTTCAAAAGAACATCCGTTAATATAATCAAAAATCTCACTGGTCATAATGGTGAAAAGCTACTAGCAATCTGTTCAGAAGTAGATCCATAAAAAATTATTTGAATAGATTTTACTACAATAGTAGGCAAACATATATAATAAACAATGAGGAAGACTTTGATAAGCACATAAAGACAGTCAAGCAATACTACTTAACTATAAACAAAGCCACAATTTGTTTGCTTGTTTATTTATAATTCATATGCATTGGTGTTTTTTTCTGAATGTATATCTGTGTGAGGGTGTTGGATCTCCTGGAACTGTAGTTGTGAGCTGTCATGTGGGTGCTAGGAAATGAACCTGGGTCTTCTGGAAGAGTAGCTAGTGCTTTTAACTGCTGAGCTGTCTTTCCAGCCCCAATTCACAATTTTTAAATAAAGTAATATTTCACTAACAACAGTTGTGGAAGCACGCAGATGTGTATATTTAGAAAATCAATTTTAGTTCTTCAATATTGTTTTTAAATTCATTTTTGTCAATTGTATGTTTTTTAGAGATCATCTTTTTACATATTTAAAGGCAATTAATAAAATTTCAATTCATACTTACACAAAATGATTAAAATTTAAAGTCCAACAAGCTTTTCCTAAAGAAAATAAATGTTATTAGAATCCTAAGACCTAGTCATGGCCCATTCTCAAATTCATCTTTAAAAATATCTTGGCCATTTCATTCTTTTAGACACCACTAAACACAGTCTGTTAAATCTAGTCAAAGATATTGTACCTGCTGATATTTTTAGGTAAACTTTCTAAAATAGACCCCAAGAATGAAGGGCTCAGCCCATTCATCACCTCAGCCAGAACTCCCAACTTCTTAGGGAATGGCATTCACAGAGGGGAGGTACCAGCTGCCACTGAGAGCTGAGATGAGGTGCAGATGAAGGTATTTAATGGTCCTGTTCCTGCTCTCTCAGAATCCTGCCATTGGGGATATGAGGATGGAGTGGGGGAATAAACCTAGAGCAAACCATAAATAAACTTGCAAGTGCAGTGTGATTAAAAGTCTCTATGCGTTTGGGTTATCTCTTTCTCCTCTCTCAGTATCTAAGTCTCTTTGTGCATGTCCCTGTCTCTGTTTCATGCACACACACACACACACACACACACACACACACACACACACACACAGAGTAAGGCAGAGAGATGAGTGTACTTCCATCATCTGTCTTTTTTATGGATAGAGGAAAAATTATGATAAATGCATGAATAATTGAGATACAACTGTAGTTACTTGTTACTCTAGTAATACTTCCCCCTCAGGAATATCATGCGAAACAAGGTGAACCATTTAAATAAGTAGAAGCACAAGGCAGCTTGAAGCATATTTCTAAAGACCTACTGTATAAAATAGACACCCTTTAAAATACAGACACCTTGAAATTATGTGGTAGCCCTTTCTGTTTTTCTCTTCCCACTCAGGTATACAGCCTTCATTATCTGAGAGGCAGAGATGCTGAGATCCCTTTGTTTGCCTAGGCTTGTCTTAAAGCTTTGATCTCAGCTTTTATCAAACTGTCTTCTTCCAAGTAGACAATAGGTAGCACTGTAGGTGAGAAGACAGGCAGAGCTAAGGCAAAATCCTTCTCCCATTGCCATTTAGTGCATTTGAAATGGTAGTCCTCAATCACAAGAGAAGTATCTTTTTGAGATTTTGATTTTTAAAAACAACACTGGGCAAAAGGAATACAATAGAAACATTCTGAAATAAGCCATTAAAACAAAGATGAGATAAAGTATCCCTATGCTAAGCAGAATTGAGACTATTATTTTTAATTTCCCAATATTGCTTTCTATGTAATTGATTAAATTTGTATGTCATGCCCCTCAAAATCCACCTTTTAATCCCTAACCAGTCATGTGATTATATTAGGAATTGAGGCCTTTGGGAGTAATTAAGTCCTAAAAGTGGAGCCCTTGTGACTAAGATTTGTATTTAGAAAGGGGCTTCTATGGAGCTTTTCTATCCTTATTCTGCCATGTGACTATACAGTGAAAAATGAACTGTCTTCAACCTGGAATGCAGCCCTCACTAGAACCACATCACACTGGCACTTTACTCTCAGATTTTCAGATTCCAAGGAGGAGAAATATATTTCTCTTGTATATAGGCAACCAAGTATATCTTGTTATAGCTGCCTGAATCAACATATAATACTTGCATTATTTTGTTTGTGTTGCTATAAGAACATACTTGAAGCTGTTTTATAAATAAAAAAGCTTATAAAAGAAGCTTATTTAGTTCACATTTATGATGTTTTAAGAGCACAATGCTGACGTTCTAGAAAAGAGTCCTTGTCTGTATCACAACATTGTTGGAAAATGGACAAGGATCTAACTTTATACATAAAAAGATAAAAATAGGAGGTGATTTTCCTTTGTAGCTGCCTCTTAATGAAAGTCCAGTGGGCATTCAAAACCAACATCTATGTTATCTGAAACTAATATGTCTGTTATCTTGTTAGGTGATACTAGTCTAGGTCCCATTTCTTAAAGTTTTATCTCCTCAGTATCACCTCATTTGGAGTAAGCTTGCAAGCTTGACAGGAATCCTCATGGAAAACATCTGGGGTAGGAGATATACTCTATTTATATCTAGATCCTAGTAATATGTTTTAGATTGCATCATAATGTTAGGTAGTAAAAGGTCTTAACCTCTCTGTGTATCACTATTCTGCAAGATGTAAATAGAAAT
The DNA here is from genome assembly GCA_004025045.1 of Sigmodon hispidus. Taxonomy (NCBI): domain Eukaryota; kingdom Metazoa; phylum Chordata; class Mammalia; order Rodentia; family Cricetidae; genus Sigmodon; species Sigmodon hispidus. The sequence continues at coordinate 31,557 of PVIH01012798.1, forward strand.
ACAAGCAACCCCTTAGCTGGGCATGTTAACCCACATCTGTAATCCTCTTACTTGAAAGGCAAAGGGAAGAAGATTGTTAACAGTTGATCAGCTTGAGCTACATAGAAAATACCAGCCTGTGGTAATAGGATACATATTTAATAGAACCTGAAATATCCAGAGACAACACACGGTCAAAACCTAGGCAGACAGCTCAGGAATTTCTTGATCTTTGAGTACCTGGACAAACAGCTGGGATTCAATGGAAAACACCTTTAATCCCTGCACAGGGAAAGCCTGGGTGTGGTAACCTATGCCCTTAATCCCATAAATCCAGAGACAGAAGTTTCTGTGTTTTTGTGACTACCAAATAGAGTAGCTCCTGCCTTTAATCCTAACCTGGATGGGATAAAGCTGGCAAGAAGGGTATTTAAGGCAGCTAGAAAGCCAGAGAATTAGAAGCGACCAGGAGCAGGCTGAGGAAGATGGAAGACAGACTGTGGTGTTTCCTCTGATATTTCAGCCTTTCCCGATATCTGGCTCTGGGTCCCTTTCAGTACAATCAGAATTCATGCTACATACCCTACCTAAATACAAATATTCTAGATGTTTATTCTCTGGACTAAATGGATTGATGTGTGTAAAACCTCTAAAAGTACCTGGTACATGTGACTTTTCAGCAATAATTATTGTGAGTTTTATTACAGAGCATCATTTATTACCAGGCATCTCACAAAGAGATTTTTTTATATGAAATAGTTAAATTATTTGTTTTGCTGTATCATTTTATTGTGTGAACATATTTTATTTACCCATTTGCCTGTCAATAGACATGTGAGTTTTTTGTAGTTTGTGGCTATTCTTAGTGAAACCACTATGAACCTGATTGTAGTTATCCTTTGAAGGTCATGTGCACAAACTTCTCTTGTTCCTACCTAATTGCTAGACTATTGCTCAGCTTTAGTAGATTTTTCTGAAGTTTCTTTCCAAGCTATCATCAATAATTATTGACTGAGCATCTATTTTGTGCTATACCCAGAACTGGTCAGGTTCTAAAGGCATAGTGTAAACAAAGAATTATTTTTTTACCTTAGAATTACAAAATCTACCCTCACTGAATAGTACTTAAAGCATTTGGTCTTTTACTGCCTCCTTTTCTGCTTCCAAAAGGGCAATATTATGAAGAAACATCCTTATAAAAGAACAGAGGAAAAGAACTTATAAGTGATTGACGCATGATTTATAGGTCTCAAAATAAATGATAGTGAAATAAGAATAACAAATTTAAAAAAGCAAGAAAACAGAAGGCCCACTATTTCTGTATAAATGGTTCAGGCTATGTGAATAGGAGGCTAGCCTTGAATGCTCTTGGTGCTGCCTATCTTTATTTGGTCAACATGCAGTGCATCAGGGGAATGATTCCAAGAGCCCAGAGACTCTCAAAACTTCTTTGTGCTTTGAGGAAACCCAGAAGTGAGCTCCTCGTGTGAATTCTTAGCTCGATTCTAGGAAGAGCATCAAGTATCTACTTTCTTTCTGCCTCAGACTATCTTCACAGTTTTGTAAATGTAGGTAAAATCTCTGTTTCTTACAGAGAAATCCATTTAAAATTGAGCTTGAAGCTAAACAACTATAAACAGTTGAAAGTAGAGAAGATTCTGTAAGGTTTATCAGCTTTGGTACTACCTACTTCATGAGGATCACTCTGTTGTGGGGGCTGTCTTGTGCATTATGGATGTTTCAACAGTGTTCCTGAACTCCATCCATGCATGATTGTAGGACTCTATTTCCACTTGTGAAAGTTAACGTAACTTTAGATGTTACTAAGTGTTCCATGGGGAAAGCATTGCTGTTCCTGATTGAGACATCAGTGTATATGCATTTTAAAAATGTAATAAAAAATCATATAAAAGAACTTTAATACTCTAAAGAAAAGTTTCAAGAGTGCTGACTGATTCACTTTCTTAAGGGAAGGTTAGTAACATGGAGAAATGAATAACAGAAGCCCATTTCAATTATTAACAATGGTTTGATAAAGCAATTTTAAATATGTTTTTCTTTCAAACACAACAAAAGGGTTTTTTTTAATCTTTTGGCTGAATAAGGATTTACAATGGCATATCAGGTGTATTTGATAAATCTCATGAAAATTCTGTCTTTTCTCATTGCTTTCTTCTTGTTCACTTTGATGCTTGCAATTGTGTCTATTTCTGAATAAAGACTTTTGTAAACTTATTTTAAAATGTGGTTTGCACCTTATTTAATCATATCCATCTGCTCCAGAGGCTGTGTTATTTTCCAAAGAGGAAACCTCTTTTGAATACCAATAAATGTTTAAAGATTTGCAGTTTCTTTCTGTGCCATTCACTCACTTAAAAGAAGCAATTGTTGAAACCTACTAGGTGCTTTGCCCTGGTAATGGCGTTAGGTGGGAAGAGCTTTATTGAGCAAAAGGAGGGGCATTTTCTCAGTTCTGGTCTGGGCAAAGGACAGCTCTGAACCATTTAGTGACTTCATCTTTCTAAAACTATTTATTGAAGGAGAGAGGTGGATTAACTGAGATGGCAAATAGGTTTCACCTAGATCAACGGCTTTACAGAGTACATGATTAAGAGGCTCCATCTTCAGTTGGTGGCAATGAGGTCTAAAATTGATTATTGATGTCCAGCATAGGCAATCTATGAAAAATGATAGAAACATGTAGGAATTTGCCACCTTTGAATGTCTAGGGCCTCAGAATCTGTGATTTGCAGGAAACCCACCATTTCCATTTTAGTAGAATCTGGCCTATGAGTGTAAGTTTATCTTTAAAAAAAAAAAACTGTAGGAAAAAATGTCACACTTTATTTTTCCCTTCTCCTGTACTCAGGATTTTTTTTTTGTTTTGATCAGAGAAAAGAATTGCAAACTCCATGATACCAATCCCCTCAAACGTTTTCTGATATGTTGTTCTATGTTTGGTAAAGATCACAAAGGCATAACGTGACCTCCTTCATTCAGAGCCTTTCTGAGTAAATGATTTTCCAGTTCAGTGAAAGATGACTGTTTTCTTATTTTTGAATAGATGAAAATAGGCACCAATCAACAAACCTTTGGTGAAGAGGAGAAATCCCTTTAGCCCACATTTTGCTTCAATTACATTGAGGACAAAGGAGCACATCATGCTCTGTGCAGGAATAGATGCTTCATTATTCAAAACAAGCACTGAAGAGCATTCTGTCCCCTATAGAAAATATGCAATCACTATTTAATTCAATGGTAAAATGCAAATTTAAATTCCCATAAGGGAAAGGCTGTTAATGCCATTTAAATTGGTTGTAAATTACAGATAATACGCTGGAGACCCCTGAATACTGATTAGTGGAGTATTGCTTTAGGAATTCAATTCTACTATGAACTTATTGTGTATTTATCTATGAAAAATAAAGCCATAAAGCCTTGTTTACAGCTACATTTTATTGCCCATCTTTTTCATTTGCAAAGCAAATATTTCACTTTTAAATGCCAGGGAGTTGGCTTAGGGTGATATGAGGAAATGTCATGATGTTAAAGATAGATTAGCACTCTTTAGGAGGCAGCTACAAGGCAACTCCTCATTACAAACAAATGAACAAACACATAAACAAGCAAACAAGATGAAGCAAATCTCAGATACATCACATTGGCATTTAATAATGAGATCTCATCAGCTGAGTTTTTTGTGTTACTTCATTCCTGTTGGTGTCTTTGCAACTTCAAAATTTCCAGTCACAAGACAATCAGGTTTTCAGAAATTAGAGACTGATTACATCTCACTGCTAAAATCTAGTAGCCACTTGGAGTTGTTTTTCTTTTTCGAAGATTACATAATCATGAGTGGTCTGCCTGATGGGTCTTTGTTGGAAGTATTCTTCCTTAACAATAAGAGTCTTTCTGGAGATGAGTGTTAGATAAGAATGGATGCTTTCCCAAAAAGGTTTTGGAGCTGCAGTCTTAAAGAATGACCATTTCCTAGTTTATTGAGGTAAAATTTGTTAGGTTCTTGATGTGGTTTCATGCCTCAGGTAGGAAATAGGGTTATCCTGGGTAATTGAAAAAATCAGCTTGAAGACTGGTGTTTCTCTTTTGAAAGCTTGTAGGCATGTTGTGTGTGTGTGTGTGTGTGTGTGTGTGTGTGTGTGAGAGAGAGAGAGAGAGAGAGAGAGAGAGAGAGGGAGAGAGAGAGAGAGAGAGTTGTCATTGCTAAACATGCCGAATGAAGTCAAGTAATGAAACAATGGCGGAATGCCTAATTCATTATGCGAGAAAGTGGACTGTTACCACCAATACCACATGAGGTTAATTATTGCCAAGGAAGTGGAACACCAAGTTATTCATGATACCACACCTAAGTAGAATAATGTTTTTTTCTTTGATCTGTCAAATGTACCTCAGTGACTACAAACATTTCATTATGTACTTCCTATGAGTGACTCAGGAGATGTGATGTCTCATGAGGTTAACTGAATTTTTTAAATTCCCAGTATTATGTTTTGTTTGTCTTTTTCCAGTGTTTTATGAAGTAACACAGAACATGGCCCTCCTTTTCTTTCCCCTTTGCTTTAAGACTAAGCACAAGTTGTGTTCTTTAGAATTAAATGTAAGGACGAAAACAGTCTTTTTGTGGATGCAAGATCATTTCAAAACTTCATTACATTTTTAATCAAAGTTATACATGTTATAATTCTTAGGATTAAACATTTTTAAAGGCCAACTGAAGTCCAGCACATCTCATGCTTATTAATTTCCTGCTTTCTAGAGCCAGCACATCTAATACTTTTTCTTTTTTTATTATGAATAAAGTCATTTTTTATTGATGTATCCCATGCCTAAGGCATAAAACAAGGTTTGAGAGGGGAGATAAGTATTCTGGTAAGTTCCTGTCAGGAGCCAGACAAAATGGGAGAGGTAAAGACTCATGCTTTTAGGAAGTTTCTGTTTTCTTCTTATTCCAGTTAGGAGCTGAATAACCCTACTGTAAATAAAAGGTGGGTGAGGAGTCTCTGGATTTTGTTCATGTCTGTTTATCTTCATCCTGTCCAAGTGAGGCTGGAAGCTGGCTATTTGTCTTAGTTGTGCCCACTTGTACCTCAGGAAGTAATCGGGGTTATGAATATTTGACCTTGCAAGTCTCTCCTTGGGGTAGCTTTGGAACATGGGACATGAACACTCTAGGAGGTGGTGATATATTATATATTTAATAAAAATAAATACATCACCATACTAGGAGAAGCCAATGACCAAGGAACACTGGTCAGTGTGCCTTACCAGCATGTTCTAGGTCCTCATAGTCTGGTCCCATCAGCCAACAAGAAGAATGTGAGTGAGCAAAGGCAGAAAAGTCCTGGAACATGATCCCAGCTGTCCTTTGTTAAATATCTGAGCCCCAGTTTCCTTATCTTGAAAAGAGGACCGTGTTTTAAACATTCGATGGCTACTTAGCATATGTCAGAGTCTCTACTAGATTCAGCTCACAAATAAGAACAAGATATCTTTTGAGGCTTAGGCAATGTTTTTCTGCAGCACTTAATTCCTGACTTCAGAAGCAGGAAGAAAACAGAGAAATAAGTCAAATGTGTAATAAAATGAATGTGCAGTGGGTTCTTTTTTCAGATATAAAGAGAATGTCGTTGAAAGCCAGAGACCTGCTTAGACAACTGGTTCTCATCCTTCCTAGGTCTTCAGGTTGTGCTGAACCCAAACCATAAAATTATTGCATAGCTGCTTCATAACTGTAATTTTACTTCTGTTATAAGTAATAATACAAATATCTGATATTTAGGATGCTTCATTTTATCCCTGTGAAATGAAAGGGTTATTTGACCCCCAATGGGGTTGTGAACACAGGTTGAACACCACAGGCTTAGATTTAAGTTCTATTCAGCATAACCAGTGAGAACACAGACTGTGAAGAGAGATTATTTGAGCAAGAACTTGACAAGGTCTGTGACATTGAGATTAGTTAACACTTCTGTGCTCTGGTTTCTCATCTTGAAATTGTATCCCAACTGTCAAATAGAAAGAAGCACTGGATATGACTGAGATTGTATGGCATGAGTAGGGGTGTTCTGCTTTAAAGCTAGGCAAGGACCACCTATTGATGTACAACTGACTCCAGCGAGATAGGATGGACTATGAAAGAGAAGTCTGAATCAGGGATCTTCTGAGGGCTCAGGTCTTGTTGACTCCTGAATCTGAGAAAAGAAAACATGCAGGCAGGTGGATGGGTAGTGCAACTTGAAAGTTGCAAAGAGGAATGTCTAAGTTGGCTTGGGTAGAAATGAGAGCTACCAGGACAGCTGAGTATCAGCAGACCTTATCCACCTTAGGGCATCTGTGAGACTTTTGGTTTGGGTCTTCTGAAAAAAGGGAATCCAAAACAGAGACCAAAGGTCCAGGCAGTAATCCTTATGAGGAACTGGAGATGAAGACAAAGGTGGTAGGTGTTGAAAATCCAATAATGAGTTAGACTAGACATCCATGAAGCAGAGAGATCAAACTTATAGGAATAGATATGACATCAATGGACTTTGTCATCCATTATTTCTACTGTCCAGACACAACAGACAATCTCAAGAAGTAGAGGAACTGATGTGTTTTGCACAGTTATTACCTTTTGTGATGATTGGTTTTAGGAATGACTGTGGTCCACAACTGACTTACAAAATTTTTGATAATTAAGCAGTGTGTAAGGCCAGACTAACACACTTTCAATGGTGGTTTTACTTTTCACTTGGGTGATTATGAGTAGATCTCTTTTGTCTCTGGGCCAGTAAAAGTCTATAGACTTTTGGTGATTTAGTTTTAAACTGCATTCTCTCTCTCTCTCTCTCTCTCTCTCTCTCTCTCTCTCTCTCTCTCTCTCTCTCTCTCTGTGTGTGTGTGTGTGTGTGTGTGTGTGTGTGTACCAGTGTGCACTGTGGGGTGTATGTGGAGTTCAGATCTCTCGTTCCACAGTGAGGTCCTGAAGACTGAACTCAGGTGGTCAGATTCAGTAGCTAGCATCTTTTCCTGCTGGACCATCTCACCTCCAAGTTTCTGTGTTTTTTTTTTCTTTTTGAAACAGAATTCTACCATGCAGTCCTAGCTAGCCTGGAATTCTCTATGTGTATGAGGCTGACTTCAAACTCACAGAAATCTACTTGTGTCTGCCTTCTGAATGCTGGAATTAAAGGTGTGCAGTTTGATGATATGTACATGAATTAATATTTATAAACACCCAGAACAGTGTCTAGTATATGCTGTGCACTATAACTCAAATTTTTTATCAACTTAATAACCATGAGCTTGCAGCTTTTCCAGAACCAAAATATCTTTTAATCAAGGAGCCCAAGGTTCTAGTCTCTACCCCATTTAGTTTTAAAGTAAAGGCTCCCTTCTGTGGTAACAGATTTGTTATTGCTCTAATGGTCAATGCTTTTTAGATTGCAGAGATAAAAATTTTGCTTGAGTCAGATCTTATAGCCACTCACCATAGTAGCAGGGCCAAAGGCTATCTTATTACATGCCTGGCTAGCTCCATTACCTCAGTCCTGACCTAGCCAGATGCTGGAGCAAGCCTAGGGAAGAGACCAAAGGTATATACAGCTCATTGAACCTGGCCTCATTTATTTTCTGTTCCCACAAGCCCCCGAGCTGATAGGGGAAAAGAAATAGATAGGTGTGATGAGAGAGAAAGTGAAGTACAGTATGAAGCAGGTCTGAGGAATCATGGGTGCCATAGTGGCCACTGACTGCCTTAATGAGTTCAAAGTTTTCAGGCAGAGTCAGGAACATGTATGTGAGTGTGAGAAAAAGTATTGGGTAGGTGGTTATAGTCTCCTTACAAGGGGTGAAGAAGTCAGGTGCCTTGACAATCAGATGAGAATAGAACAAAGGACACAAAAAAAGACTAGTCCACACGGTAAAAAAAACCAAAGCAGGCTAAAAAGGTCACATCTTCCACACTAAGAAAGTGCAGCCATTAGAGAGTCCTGGAATCCATGCGGTGAGTGAGAACCATCATTTTCCTTACCTTGACAAAGTACAACAATGTGTCATAAACTGCCTAGGTGGCACAAAGGAATTGCAGCTTTTCTTGCTAGGGGTTCAAACCATGGTTTCCCATAGCCCTTGTAACAGATTTGACTAATGGAGTATAGGCAAAGTGATGTACACCATTGTCAAGTCTGGCCATAAAATCTCCTGAGGTATGCTTGCTCTAATAGGGAATGCTCTTGAGATGCTGAGTCAGGAGGATAATTGTGAGTTTGAGACTCATCCTGGAGTATGTGTGAGTTTAAGGCAGACCTAAGTTACACGGTGATACCTTATCTCAGAGGGAGAGAGAGAGCTCCCTCAGTGATGCTCTTCTCTGTGCTGTTCCATCCCATGACTTTCCCCTTCTTTTTCCCTCCTCTACCCCCTCCCTCCTTTCATCCCGCTTCTCTTTGTACTTCTGGAGGGAAAGGAAAGCCCCTGAGCTTTCTCATCTGTACTGGGCTAGAACATGCCTTTCAGTTTGTGAAGCCACTGAGACTTAGAGGTTGTTTGTTTCAGTGTGTGACAAGCTTTGCTGTGATGAATTAAAATCATGACAAAAGGAGAAAAAAATAAATACATAAAATTAAAATAGTATAATAGGATAGACTAGAGAGACCATCAGGATACGATATAGATAGTGAAGACAAAATGGCATAACCTTTGTTTAAATTCCTATGTATAGTACTTCTCATTAAAAGTTTCATATTTGACTGGCGGTGGAAGAAGAAGCTGAGAATGCAATACTTTCAAGCTGGAGAGAGGTCTGAGGGACTGTGACACAAGAGAAAGCTTTAAATGATGGAGTAACATACATCTACTATCTTATCGAGGAAGTTGGTATAGACTGGCTGCCACTACCTGTGGTAGTTTGAATGTAACTGGCCCACTTAATCTCATAGGGAGTGGTACTATTAGGAGGTATAGCTTTGTTGGAGTGGGTATGGCCTTGTTGATAGAAATGTGCCAGTGTGGGGGTGGGATTTGATGTTACCTATACTCAGGAAACTTCCCAGTGTCACAGTCTACTTTCTGTTGCCTGCAAGATGTAAGATTTTCAGCTATTTCTCCAGCACCATGTCTGCCTCATGCCACCATGTTCCCCACCCCCATGATTATAATGCGCTAAACCTCTGAAACTGTAAGTGAGCCACCAGTAAATGTTGTCCTTTATAAGACTTGCCATGGTTATGTTGTCTTTTCACAGAAATGGAATCCCCGGACTAAGACACTACCTTATGGCCATTTGTTATGATTGTTTGTTATTTGTACCTGCTCAGTTCATCTTTTCTTCCCATGGTAATATCACCCAGATGATTTAGTTCATTTCATTTGTCTGAGGCTGGCTGTATTCCTTAGCATCAAGGGAATAAACACAGACATTCCATGGTCCATGTGCTTTTTTGGGGGGGTCACAGTGATTGGTTCAAAGGTGAACACATGGTCCAAGTTGATGCTGCTAGATCTAAAACTGGGGTTTGCAACCACAGGGGAGAACTTGCTTAAGAGCTGACCTATCATCGAATAAATCACAGACAAGAGATGGAACCGAGTTGTAAGGACATCATTTGAACCCCAGAGTTTCATCATGCTTGAAGTCATCCCAGGAGTTTTCAGTCAGTTCTATAGGTGTGCCTCCCTGCCTCTTCCAGTCAGAAGTGGATTATTGGCACTTGTAACTGAGACTTCACTTTCCACAGCATTCAAATGTTTCTGCCTTAGTAGATGGGCCCCAGAAAGCAACAAACTGGGAAACAGCTGCTCCTCAAACCCCTTTAGGTTTTGCCAAGCAGAAGTTGTTTTAACCACCACAGAATCAAGCTTCAACATACAGAAATATATAAGGTAAAGTAAAGGAGAAATTGATTTTTTCTTTTTCTTTTTCTTTTTTATTAGAAAGAATGAAGAACAGATAAGTACTATTAAAACTACTAATGTGCTTCACTTCTTTAATTCAACAAATATCTGTTGAACATCTATCATGTGTCAGGAAGAATGTTAGGAACTGGAAGTTACTATGCTGTGGAGATATTATTGAGTTCTCATAAACAACTATGTATCAGACACTGTTTGGAAATGGTTATGGTTATTAACCATACTCTTCATTCATATCAACCTTACCAAACACTATTATTATATCTGAGGTATGGAAACTAAAGCATAAATATATTAAGCAAGGAAGAGCAAATGCTAGTTTGAACTTCGGGAGGTTGCCTTCAAGTCTAGTCCTAACACATTGACTCCCATCCACTCACACTGATACGGTTGTTGTTCACTCATACCTCAGTGTTCCGTAAAAAAGACCATTTTTGGAGCCTGTAAGTGTCTTTGCTTTGAGTAACTTTTACAAAAACTTAGCTTAACCTGGATTGACTTTGGCTTTCTGTGTATCACTTGCTCAATTTCAAGCACAAATTAGTCTTTCTGAATAGTCTAACCATTAGCACTATGGATAAACTGGGTGGACAGGTTGGGTGGCAGAATATAGGCATATTACTATAAATGCAGTTTTTTGATTCATTGTAGGCACTAGGTTGAAATCTGAAGTCCATACTTTCTATATATATGAGCATTTGAAAGTTACTGATCCTGTTTGAGTTTCTTTATTCTAGAAATCACATCCACCTAGGAGTCTACTGTATCTGAATGTTGCATAACTATAATAAATTAACAAGGTTACTGGGTAAGAGTCAGTACCCACTAAATACAATTTGTTATAGCCATCCTCTTTGGATTTAAATTCTTTGGGTTAATTGAGAAACTGGACAAGATGCTATATGAAGTCTCCTCTTTCAAACATTTGAGTGACTATTATTTTTCAAATGATAATTTCAGAATAGCAAATTATTATTGTCAATGTTTTGTGTGTGCATAAAGGATTATGTTTTAGAGAATGGTTGTTTCCCTTAGTGATTGAGTACTTGCCCAGCTGATGCAGAACTCTGGCTTCAATCTCCAGCACTATCATAAAGAATAATTTTCTGATATCTGTCTTTATTTAACTTTGTGGAGGTTTTAGAACGAGCCAAAGGTAGGCTGAGGAGATGGTTTAATTGACGAATCACTCACTGTGCAACTGTGAGGGCTTGATTTAGGTTCCCAGAACCTGCGCAAAAAAATCCAGGCATGGCGTTGCACAATTGCAATTCTGGCATTGAGGAGGGAGACACAGAAACATTCCTGGGATTTACTGGCCAGCCAGTCCAGGATATCTGGCAAGTTCCAAACCATTGAAAGATTTTTTTCCTTTCAAAAAGAAAAGAAGAAAGAAAAGAATACATAATAAAGAATGAAGGAAGGGACAGAAAGAAGGATCTATGGTACCTATGGAAAAGATATGTATACACCACCATACCTGGCTTTAGAAAACCAATTTATACCATCACATTTTAAAGATTTTAATGCTTCTGTAAAATATACTCATTCTGATAATATTATGAAATTTTAATTTATACTTTTGGTTTCTATGAAATTTCATAAATTATTCTTAATGCATAGAAAATAAATGAGTCTAAATGCTCTTGTTTCTCAGAGACTTCTTCTGGTAAAATTACTTACCTTTCATTTGTTCCCTTATTGATTACTTTGCCAATTACTCATTGACCATTTACCCTTTTTGCCTCATGTTGGTTGGGAAGGCATCAGAACTATGACAGTTTCTGTCCTACAGAAGAATGAAAACATAGTGGCAGTATATGACACTCCTTCTTTTTAGATGTGTATATGTCAGGGGTGTCATCTTCTGCCCTTTAATCTTATTCAGGCTTAATGACTCACTCATAACCAATAAAATAAAATGTAAATAACTCATTACATTGTGTCACAGAAGATGCAACTTCGGTCTTGCTTTCTGGATATTCACACTTAGAATATAAATTGCTATGCAAGAAATTTGGCTATCCTTAGGTACAATGATGTGAGAAAGCCTAAGTAGCTAGGTAAAATGCCAGTATACATATTTTATGATTAATGATAGCCAGGTGTGTGTATAAATACTTGTCCTGGTGATTTCAATCTACATTTCACTTACCTCTATTTACAGAATCTTTCCATTTTCATCTCCAAACAATTGTGACCAGAGATAGGACATTCCCACTCTGTCCTGTATTGGTTTCTCCTAGAGTGTACCCACAGATATAATAAAAGTGTTGCTCTGTGTCACTAAGCTTGGGTTGTTTTATTATTGCAGCAGGAATGGGTGAATTACTGTTTATATGTGATATTTTCTGGTACTTACATGTAACCACTTAAAGAAAGTTACTGTGCTCACAAGTTCGTAGTCTTTAATGAGCAGCTTCAACACAAGGGACTTAACATTTGAGGATGATAATGTGTCAAAGGAGACCAAAAATCTGTATCTCCTGGCAGACTTATTTTAACAGCTTAAAAGTTGCATCTAATTTTTTTACTCATTTTGTGGTTCAGGAGCACACACCTGCTTCAACTTGTTGTGCCTCCCAGAAATTGTTCCATTTTAGGAGCACAGATATTCAGTAATAATAGTCATGCATCTGAGAAAATGTGATTCCACCAGAGGCACATAGAAAGCTAGATTTAAGGGGGATTATAGCTATCTGATTTAACTTTTATGCTTGTCTACTGAGGAAATCAAAGAGATCCTGAAAGATAGGGTACTTTATCCAGGGCCACAGAATTAGGTGATAGTCAAATGCTAGTACGGAGCATCCTTGCCTCATCTGTATATTCTGATGCCTCTTACCTTGTGCATTATAAAAAGATATTTTACTCCAGATATCTTGGAGTCATTTAGCACCAGGAATAATTCCAGTTCTACTACTTATTTGCTGTATATGTTCAAGTTGACTTCCCTGAACCTCAGATTTAACATCTGTAAAATAGGGTATGTGTGTAATAAGAATATTTCTCAACCAATATGTGATGCGGGGATGAACTAAGAAGGTGCACAGCAGTGTGTTTGCTCCACGGTGTTTCTCAAGCCTAGAACATTCCAGATTGAAACATGTTGACTTACTCCTTACAGATGATATACAAAAAAGTGTGAGATAAATTTTGACTTAAGTGATGACTTTTCTCCTTGTTTAATGATGATCAAACGTGATCTCTAAACCACCATGATTGTCAGCTCTGTGGGATGATGAAAGGGCTGCTGGATTCACCTGAGCAGCTGTGATTCTGGTGCATTTTTGCTTCTGTTCCCTTGATGTGTGTTTATTAGGTGTTCTTTAGTTTGTCTTTTTGAGACCTTGTGGATGCCATCTCCATTCCTCTAGACATAAGGTAACTTGATGTATTTGTTCTCTACCTCAAATTTCTTTGACAGCTGTCAATATTATAGCTTTCTGTAAATCAGTATATGATGTCTCATGTGATCAATTTCCTGCCTCCTCTTGCCATCAAAGTCCCATGAGAGCAGTATGAGTGAACTCCTATGGAAATAATACACATCCGCTCATCTTTGCTTCCTAGTAGCTAAGAGAAACCTACTGATTTCCCTGCTGGAGCAAGTTCAAGAGCTCAGCTCTAAAGTCAACGACAGAGTTAACCATGAAACCTGAAACAGAAATGCTATATAAGACAACATATCCTGATAGTTCCATCTAGAAGTGTGAGACCTATGTTTTTTCAAAGAAAGAAGCTGAAACTCCCTTTTCCTCTAGATAGATGTGTCTCATTCAAAGACATTTGCCTGTGTACAATGCAAGCCACAAGTAAGGAACAAGTATAAAGAAAACACCAACATCCCTGCTTTCTGTGTATTCATAGTCTTCTTAGAGGAGTCAAGCTCTGCGATGATAATCATATAGTATGATCAATATTGAGCTTTTCATGTATATCACGACAGTAAAAATGTAAAGATTATGACTTGTTTGTTGAAGGGTGAGGGAGGATCTCAATAGGAGAGGCATCGTTCTAAATGTGTACTCAATAAAGCTGAGTTGGTAAGTGAGATCCAGGTTTAGGGAAAGAATGACATATGCAAAAGGGTCAGGGATGTAAAATATGATATTACACACAATCCAATGTGAAGGAAACAAGGAAGAAAAAGAAGTTCAAAAATGATTTGTGGGGCTGGAAAACTGGCTCAGACAGATGTTAAGCACACTTGCTGAGCAACCATGAGGGTTGCAGCTCAGATCCCAGCACACACAGAACAAGCAAGGAGTCCTAAAATCAACAGGAGCTCCAGCATCAAGAGATATGATGTCCTCTTCCGGCCTCCATGCGTGTGCACTCACATTTGAATGCATGCACTTATATATAAACAAGTAAAAGAACTTTGAAGAAAGAATTTGCTGTCCAACTTGATAACTTTTGGTGGTGTATATGATTTGGAGTGTGTTCGTAACAGATGAGGTGGCACCATGGAAGGTTATTAATCAAGGGAAAGGTGGCGCTGCTTCCAAGGTGGAGCACAAAGCAGGGAAGAATCGGCTTCACACAGACTAGTCAGTAAGTTCAGAGTTAATTCCCACAGTAGGGGACAGGAGTTATTGTGGGTCAAGGACACTCAGAACAAAGACTAGTGCGGTTCCATCTAGTAGTACCCTCGCCAGACCCAATATACACACATGGCTTCTATGTCACCTAGCTCTAACCAGCTGCAGCTGCAATATTGATGAAAGTTGAGGGAATGAGCAAAAGTGGAGTGCTTCTACTTTTTAAGGACTTTCTATGAATGGGAACAGGAGGCTCTGAAAGCCCACAGATTGTGCTTGCCCATTAACCCCCTGACATAGAATAAATGTGAAGTGTATGCAGCAGGGTGAAGGAGGACTGCTTTCCTCTGCTCCAGCCATATTAGATTAAAATGGCTCCTTATTTAGAAAGAATTATGGAAACAAGATATTAAGGTTTTAATGCCTGTAGATTCTGACTGGAGGCTAGACACACGAAAGCAGAAGTAGGTCAGGATGATGCCTTATGTCACAGTGCTACAGCTGTATTTGCTGCTTTCAGCTCATGTCTCTTACAGGTTGTAGGTCCATTCACAGTTGCTACCTCACCTTGGTGCTGCTGAGTACTAGAGTGGGAGGGATCCCTTGGGTTTGCTGTCCTAAGCATCATATCCAAAGACAAAGACTCAATGAAAGCAGTAGATTTGGAAGGTGATTTCAGAAAACACTACTTGGATAATAACAAAGTGGGAGAGGAGGGAAAGATGGCACAAGAATAAGAGTGTAATCATCAGGAACTCTGGGGAGGAATCTCATTAGAAGCTGTGAGGGACAGTGGTGATTATGATACTCTAAATATAATCTCCCATGAAGGACAAGGAAGCTGGGTTGTTTCTCCACTAAACTTTCCTGCCAGCATGGCTTAAAGACTGTTTCAAGAGGCATCCACCTTCCAATCCTTTCACCATGCCCTCAGTACCAGGCAAGTGTGTTTTTCTAGAAGTTGTAGGTATTTGCAGCAAACAGCCAGGAGTGTGTATAAAGCAAGGAATATACATAGAGCTACCAACAAGACCTGGTATGGGAGTTTACAATCATATACGAGACATCTAGGTCCACACTTGGGAAATGCTTTCTACTGTAGGTTCGAGGAGAAGGGAGGTGGAAACACTGAAGTTCAATTTAAAAAAATTGGGTATTTTTTTGTGTGTGTACTGGTTAGTTTTTATTGTTTACTTGCCACAAGCTGGGAAGAGGAAACTTTAGCTGAAAAACTGCCTACATCAGTTTGGGCTATGGGTAAGTCTGTGGGGCATTGTCTTGGTTGTTGATTAATGTGGGAGGGCCCAGACAATTGTGGGTGACACTATCCCTAAGCAAGTCATCCTGAACTTATAATAAAGCTAGCAGGGAGCAAGAGGAACAGTACACAGTACACAACGTTTCTCCATCGTTTCGGCTTTAGCTCCTGCATTCAGATTCCTATCTTGAGTTCCTAACCTGACTTTTCTCTGTGACAGACTGTTCTCTGG
Organism: Sigmodon hispidus; assembly: GCA_004025045.1. Lineage (NCBI taxonomy): Eukaryota > Metazoa > Chordata > Mammalia > Rodentia > Cricetidae > Sigmodon > Sigmodon hispidus. The sequence goes on from PVIH01012798.1 coordinate 47,482, forward strand.
AACTATACTATGAAATAAACCCTTTCATCCTCTAAGTTACTTTTGGTAAGTTGCTGTTGCTCACCAACAGGAAACCAAAATAGAAAAATGTGGATTGAGATGCAAGTATAAGGAACCTAGGTATTTTCAGTCTCTTTGTGTTTGATTCAAAGTATAAATAGGATGATTACTTCAGTGTTCTAGCCTGGAGAGTTGTGGTCGTTTGAATGCAAATGGCCACCCATAGGCTCATAGGGAATGGCACTATTAGGAGGTGTGTCACTGGGGGTGAGCTTTGAGGTTTCAGATGCTCAAGCCAGGCCCAGTGGTACTCTCTCTTCCTGCTGCCTACTGATCAAGATGTAGAACTCTCAGCAACTTCTCCAGCACCATGTGGGCCTGCATGCCACAGATGACATGTGATGCCATGACAATGAACTAAACTGCTGAACTGTATGTAAGTCAGCCCCAGTTAAATATTTTTGTTATTCAGAGTTGTCATAGTCATTGTGTCCCTTCACAGAAATAAAAATCTTAACTAAAACAGAAATGACAAAGTGATATTACATGGAAAAGCTATTGGTGGTAAAACTTTATAGTATTTTCACAATTCCCATCAGTTATCATTTAAAACCACTTCAAAAATGTGTAGAGAGTACACACCAAAAAAAGGCTGCCAACCAGTGGAGCCAGACAAGTGTACTAGCTTGCTTGAGATCTTGTACAAGAGAGTGCCATTCTAATTCTTAAGACATGTTAGAGGTGCCACTTCTCAAGATGCTCTGGAAATTAAAGCTAAATTGGTGAGTCTTAGAATCAGAAGGGTCACTGCTTAAAAGACAGCTTCCTGGTCTCTCTTCTGTAATGATGAGCCTGTAGGTTGAAAGCAGAGCCCCTGCAGTTTAGACAAGATTCCTGCATAAGTGTCATCTTGCAAGGTGCTGTGTATAGACAGAGAGAAACAGGGTGGAGGAGGGGAGCAGACACCCATGGTCCCAAGATAGAAAAAGTAGAGGAAGAAGAGAGAGCTGGGAGAACACTTCAAATAATGTGGGTGTTTGTTCATATCATAGGAACCTGGGCAGTAAACTCTGCATCAAATAACCACTGTAAAGTTTTGAACACGAAACATGAAAAAGTTATGTTTTTTGCAATAAACTCCAAAGACAAGTAAGGGATAGATTAAAGTAAAAAACGTTATCATAGTATTTGTTAGCCTTGGAGAATAGTCTTTTCTGCAGTGTGTGAGCAAGATAATATGAGTTGTGAGTACCCAGAAGATTCTCTTCCCCACTCTCCAAATTACAACTTACATGAAGTCAACACCTTAGGCGCATCCAGGGACAAAGAAGACTCAGGAATGCCTGACCGGGTACATTTCATAGTACAGATGTTCCTTGAATTATGATCCGGCTTCACCCCAATAAACCTACTGTAAGTTAAAACTCTCCCATAAGTCTAAAGTGCACTGAATACATAACCTATTGCCCTTGTAGCTTAGCAACACAGAACACTAGAGTGTCAGCTGTCTCTCCTCAGGATTCAGGGCTGTGAGTGGTGGATGACTACCACTGTCCAGTATCACCTGAGAGCATCACACTTCACATTACTAACCAGGAAAAAGATCAAATTCAAAATAAGGTTTCTACTGAACATGAATTGCTTTTGAACCATTGTAAAGTTTATAAAAATATTGTTAGGTCGAACCATCATAAGTTGGAGACTAGTTGAAAATAAAAGTATCAATTTAACAGAGGGCAAATGTGTTTTCTTCCATTGTCACTCCTAGATTGTTCCTGAACTGAAATGGCTTGCAGAATACTTCAGTTCTAGAAGAAAAGAGATGCATAACTGGTAAGAGAGAACAGGAGCAGTTAAGGCAATGGGAGACAGACTTTTGGCTAAGGATCTCTCCCTAGAGCATGCATCTTAATGTCTAAGAAGCTTTGTTAAATCTGGTTTGGTCCAATCATCAGATTGTCTGAGTTTGGGTAGAACATGCAGGAATTTGCCAATGCTGATGGTCTGAGAATCAGACTTTGAGAACCATTTGGTAGACCAAAGTTCACAGTGTAGAAGAAAGATAAGGATGTCCAAGAAACAAAGTGTGTGAAGCCTTGCCTAAAAATTGACACAATAGATGTTAGCTATAAACTCTAGTGCAAAACTTGAGGAGGGATTCTGAAAGGGTGCTATGCCTTAGCTTAGCTGGATGAATCTTTCCACCTCCTTGCTGCATGCTTGCGTCTTAGAGGAGAAGAATTGCTGTGCTGGCACTGTAATTCTCCACACTCCTTCAAGATGAAAGTGATGTATTTATATCTTCTCTATTAAAAGACACCAAGTAAAATGGGAACACTATGTCAGCCACTAGCTTAGAATGCAGGTCATTCCCAGCCTCTGAAGAGACTAGACACCTTCATATGAATCATGAACCCTCTGGAAATCCCTCATCCCACCCAGTAATTTTCAGTCTTTGGGGCAGGCATGATCCATATTTCCAGCTCCTCACAGAATCTTGTTGGCTTTTTTTTAAACTGCTTTATCATTACAGTAGTTTTGCTGGACGCTAACGTCTCAGAAGTTGTAAGTTGAACTAGAGTAGAGTTACTTCTCCCAAAATACAAAAAACAAGATCCCCCTGGTCTGAAGCCATAAATTAAGCTGTTGGAAAGGAAGCTGGCAGCTCTTTGAGGTTACCAGGAGACACTTCGGGGGCAGTGTCTAACTGCAACAGGAGAAGGGCAGCTACTTAAGTTGTCCCCGAGGGGGGCTTTCACTCAGCTTCCCCAGACTACCATTCCATTCATACCATAATGTGTCTCTACATTTGCATTCACAATCAGATTAGAGCTCCTTGCTTTTGCTTTCACTTTCATTTTTATTGATAGTTTATTATAGACATTCCCATCTCAAAACTCATAAGGTAAATTAACATCAGACCAAATTAGTAACAACACATAGAAGGAAAATCTCTTGGAGTAGCTCTTTAGAACAATGGAGTGGCCCCAGGATTCTCCAGGAGTCCCATGTAACACTGGATTCTCTTCTCATGAAGATACATCCATAAATAATACTTTTATGCTTTTAATATTATGGACCCTTCAGATAAAGAATACATAAGAGCAATAATCTCAGTAAAACAGAAGAGCCTATAGCAGGAAGAAGAGGGATACAGAATAATAAAATGAGACAGGGTGCAGAACAAGCAGGTCTCGTAATGTAACACCGGCAATTCTTCATATATATGTGCCTTGACACGTAACAGACCTTTGTGTGTATCTGGTCAATAAGGGAGTAATATTTCCATAGGTGATGATTCGGAGTTTAGGATCCTTCTGCATGAGCACCTGAGAGTCCTGTGCAAACTACCATCAAAAGAAGGGCTACTGATAAGGTACATCTACTGCAAAACCATAGACTAGAAGTGCTACTAATTACTTACAGTTGTATTTCATCAGTGAGAACTGACTGCAGACCCACATCTTGATGGAAATAGGGCTGGAGAACATAGCTACTATCCGTAAAGCCATTTCTTAGCATGGACTCCAAAACATCAAAAGGGAAGCATGAATTCTGGAGGCCAGCAATTAATATTGCTTCCTAACCATTGTGTGCAAGTAAAATCATATTGAAATAAATGGAAAAGTGGTTTTTGAAGGAAAACAAATTGCTAAACGGTATAAGATAGCTATGGTTTTAACTTGGTAGCAAGTTAGTTAGGTCAGAGAAGACGACCTGTCATAAAACTTCAGAACTATCTCAAGCTGAACCTCTCTTTTGCTTTCATTTCTATTTCTAAGCAAACTGCAAGCCTAGGGAGAGTTCTACGTTTATAATGTATGACATCAGGCCCAGCTATCTCAACCAGAATTCAATTACTTAATTAAAAAAAAGGAGTATCAGGGAATTATTATATAAAAAATACACAGTTGAAGTATCCTATTTACTTTAAGCATGCAAATTTGTGTTTATTCACAAAGCTTTCTGCACATATTCAAGTCATTTTCTTTAAGTAAAAAAACTACTGTTAGGAGTTGTAAGGTTTTCAGGACATAGGCCATATCATACCTAAATGCACTGTCTATAATGTCTGTTCTCAGGTTGTGAAGTAGGATTGGTGAATAATCTCACAAATTTTTAACTGGTTTCTCAAGCTCTTAAATATTCCAGTAGCATTTTTAGATGCCTACCACCATTAAAAATTACTAAAAATTTAAAATCTTTCCACAAAACAATACTTTTATAACTATTCATGTTTCATCAATTCACATGATATATAATGTACTTAATTTTAATAACAAGTACATATAAAAATATCCTAAGAAACTAAAGAGACCATTGATTTGTACTGAGGGGAAAATTTAGCAGTAGACAACAGAAGTAAAGTTGCATTGATCAGCGAGGCCCTGAATAGTCAGTCAGTGGTACATTAACCTTTGGACTTTATGCTTTTCAGCAGAGATATGGAACCTTGGTTAATTTTGGGTGCTCAGCAACCTTCAAGATGCCCATAGGATCCTTGATGTTTGGGATTTATACACTATATTGTAGACTCTCACACTGAATTCCTGACTGGCTTGTGTTGCCATTACACTATGGCAGAAATGTCCACTTTTTGGCAGCAGAGGATTACTCATAATAACTGTTGCAACTTCTTTCTGCCTTACATCACTTGCTTCATGAGAATCCACTTACAATGATATGAGGACAATCAAACAGTCCTGTGGATGCATCTGATGTTTTCTACCAGCAGTCAGCACCAATTTTCCAGGCAGGTCGGTGAGCCACTTCAGAAGCCGAATTTCTACTCCCATTATAGGCTGCAGTTCACCCAGCCTTGACTAACATTTAAATGCCCTTTTGAGAGATCTCCACCAGAAGGATCTCTCCAAGCTGCTCTTGGATTTCTTAGCCTCAGACATTTTGGAAGATAATAAAGTTATTGTTTAAATTATTAAGATGATTTGTGACTTGTTACCAGTGACTGACAATAAATCTGGCAGAGTGCTTACATGTCTGTCATGTAAAGAATCTTCTGCAAGAATGGACTATGCATTTTCCTAGGATACTTCATTGGAGGTCTTAAGGAGTTGTAGACATAGACCATGTGTGAGCTAGTTCAAAGCTGTGGTCATGAAAGAGAGAGGACCATGTGAGTAGATATCTAGAATGTTTGACCTTCTTAGCACCAGATTCAAACTAACTGACTAACAAACTAATTCAGGCTTATGGATATGTCTAACCAAGGATAGCTCTGAAATTGTCCCATAGGGAGAATTAAAATATTAGGAGAAATTCTTGTGAGGTTCTGGGTCATAAACTTTACATATGAAAACATTGTATTGCAATGTCAAAAGTCAAATAATGTCAGAATAGTCAGATTTCCAAAGCTTTTTTATTCCAAGTGTGGTCTAGGGATTAGGATTGGCATAACCTGCAAGCTGGTTAGGACTGTAACAAATCATGCCCTACAGCAAACTGACAAAATTTAAGTCTTCATTATGTCAGAAATTCAGAGTACTGTGTATACTTCAAGCCAGAGAAACCTTTAACTAACCATAACTTGTTGGTGACTTGAGAATGGAAAGGAATACAATCTAGAAGGATTGCTTCTGGAAAGAGTTTCTTTGGTCTAGAAATAGATTTCAAACTTGAGAGGAACGCAGGCTATAGATTCTGTCTTCTGAAATTAACTCTCATTCCTGGTGTTCTGGTAGTGTTCTGTGATTCTCTCCCATTTCATCCTGTCTTCTGTGTACAGCCTTTATTTCAGGAACCCTAACCCTCCTGTTCACTGATTTTTTTTTTTACCTTACCCCTTGGGCTCTTGTTTGCTCTAGTGGGACACATTCATCAAAATCTAATAGTTTTCTCACAACAAAAGCACAGTTTGTGATGGATGATAGTGGTATGTTTAGGACATGTGGCTTTCTGCCATGATAGGAAGGTAGACTACTGCCTCATGGTACTTACATCCAAGAGTCCCTGTCAGGATATAAACACATGCCCTGTGATCTGGAAGGCTGAGTTTGAAAGGCTCAAGCAGCAGACCAGAGAAGTCATTAATTATATTATCACCAAAAATACTTTGTGCCTTTCTTTAGCAGTATAAGTACACTTGCTGCTGGTAATGCTCCTTTATTTGTCCAGCGTGGTTTGCTCTCATTAGATTAGATTGTTTCGTCGAAGTCACAATAACAGATTTGGCTCTGTGGTTTAGCAGCTGACTGTGGTTGACTGATACCCAAGCTTTTGACTCCCTACTGCATATCTAAGCAGTACAAGCTGCAGTCAATGCATTTAATCTACATAAAAAAACACAAATTGCAAGTTAGTCTTTTTAGGTTCCAATAATGAGCACCCCTTATATTCTTCTGGACAATTTGAGGCACTCTTGCATGAGCCTGAGAGGTTGAAGGGTTGTTTTTTGTTATGATTCAGGTAAAAAGAAAAGTCCTTTGCATTTTAATTACACTTGATCTTCTCATTGAATGACCTCTGTAATTTATAGATTGTTCATAGTGCATGCTGTCCACAGTCCTGCTGTGAAGCTGATAACATAATTCATGTGCACTTGCACCATAAGCTCTGTGGGGCTAGTGGCCTGAGTTGATGTTTATTCCTGAGTTTGCAGAATTCTCTGACTTATATTTCAGAGTTGGGCTGCTGTGGCTGATGGTAGTCACTGAGTATGCAGGTGTAGTGAAAATGCAGGTAAGTGACGTAGAGCCTGCTCCTTTGTTTACGCATAAAGATGGCCTCTTCCTTCACAGTCACTTGGGCTATTTGCAGCACCTTGGCTGCTCATTACATCATTACAAAGATAGAGACAGGGTGTTTTTGTGCTCTGAAAAATGTTTGAAACATTTTTTTTTTAAAAAAAGGATTTATTTATTAATGTATACAGTGTTCTGCCTGCATGTATGCCTGCGGGCCAGAAGAGGGCATCAGATCTCATTGTAGATGGTTGTGAGCCACCATGTGGTTGCTGGGAATTGAACTCAGGACCTCTGGAAGAGCAGCCAGTGCTCTTAACCTCTGAGCCATCTCACCACCACTGTTCTGAACATTTAGGGAAAATTTATAGAAAGTCAGATTTTATTTTTATCTTTTTCAAATGTTCACATATGGAGCAGTTTATTTTTTCCATATTGACACTGAAGCTAGAATATTCACATTCTCCAGAAGGTAAACTATGAGATTAAGTTAGAGTATTTTATAATCTCAATTTTGATTTTTCAAAAATTTATTTAATTTTACATGTATGGGTATTTTATCTACATGAATGTATGGGTACAATGTGCACAATAGTGACCACCACGGCCAGAAAAGGGCATCAAATCCCCTGGAACTGTAGTTATAGAGCATTATAAGTGACCATGTGAACACTCGAAATCAAACCTGGGTCTTCTGGAAAGCAGCCTGAACTCTTAGCTACTGACCCATCACCCTAGCCATAATCTATGACTTTGATTTAGTGATTTTTTATGCAAAAAACCCTCTTTCAGTAGCAATTGCCACTCAAAGTATAGACTGACTATCCTAAGAGAATCGGTTAGACGTTCAGCCTCTCAGATCCCACCCTAAAACAACTGAGTGTCAATCCACATGCTAGCAAAGTTACTACATGGTGTTTGAAAAATGCAGACTTAAACAACTGGTTCTCAAAAGCAGCATATACAAATTATCCAAAAATTCCACAAAAATACTCTGATTCCTGAACTCTAATGTCTAAAACTGATTCAGTTGCATGAGCATAGTTTTATACATTCTTTGGGTGAATCTGACATAAAACCAATGGCAGAAATCACTACTTTACTCCAACTCTTAGAAACAAGATTATTTATTTTGATGTGTTTTGGGGAAGGTGTATTGTGGAATGTGATGTGTTATGGTATGTGTGCAATACATATTCTTCTTAGTATAAGAAGTAGCAAAATTAAAGTTATGAGATAATAACTGCTTGTGAATAATATAAAATAAACTTATAGTTGAGGGTCACTACAACTTGAGGAACTTTATTAAAGTATTGCTGCATTAAGTTTGAAAAAAATCACTGCTCCAGGGCTGTGCTTTACCTGTTGCTGCTTATCTAGATCATCTAGGCTTTGCAAATGAACAAAGAAAATATTTAAAAAGGAGTTCTAATAATGAATAAATAACTCATTAATTAGCTTAATAAATACTGAAGTGAGCCTCTGATGATGATAATTTCAAGGCATTTGGAGCAACTCAAAAATATTAGTAATACTCTTTACTTCTGTATGAGTCACTGTAACAGCCTAGCAGTATCTGGGTACTCTCAGATGGCACTCAAGAATTGAACCCAGGCTAGTATGATGGCTTGTCACTTGCTACCAAGCCTGATAACCAGAGTTCAATCTTTAGCCCCTGTGTGATATAGAAGACTGACTCCTTAATTTGTCCTTTGTCTCCATGCATGTTCTGTGGCACACACACTTACAACATATCATATACATACAGAGAAAACACATATTTGACCTTATCTGTTTCTGGATCCTAACAGTTCCCTCAGGGGAGGAGCTGAGAAGGTTCAGAGTCCCTCATTGGCTGGGCATGCTCAGGAGATCTGACAGCATATGTTGTTGGGCAGATTCCCAAATGTCAGGAACTCTGCGCAGTGCCTGTTGCTAGGCAGATTCTGAGCAATCAGGAACATTAGACAGCGATTGTTGCTAGGTACTCAGGAAGATTCCAGGTTGGATCATAAGGAGCCAACCTGGAATCTTCCTGAGTACCTAGCAACATTATGTGCATGCCTTGACAACTGGTTTGAGGCAATTTCTGTGGCCCTATGGGCCTGTCCTACTACACTTATTCAATAATTTTATGAAGACTCTTTTGTTGCCTGATGTTGACTATAATGAAAAGGTAGTCCTTCCCTATAGTGCATATGATTGTATGCATATTTGAAGGCAATCTTTATGTAAAGAGGTAGGTTGTAGTTTGTGACTTGCTTTTCTCATAGTCTTCTTCATTTGCTATAACTGTAGAGTGAGCCTTCATTCACTCAAACATCTTCCCTAGTCACTGTTAGCTACCATTCTAATAGTTGAGAATATACAAGTAGACATGAATATGGCACAACTGAATTATGTATCATGTAACCTGTTGGATTTTTTATAATATTTTTTGAGGAATTCATACCATTTATTTTGATCTTATTCATTGTATACTCCCCCTGAAGCCCCTTTCAGATTCATTTCTCACACCTTCCTACCTCTTATGAACTTCATGGTTTTTTTTTTTCTTAAAAGACCCACTGAGTCCAGTTTTTGTTGCCCATACACTCCTGGGTATGGGTCATCCATTGGATCATGGTTGACCTACCAGGAGCCACATGGTGAAAGAAAATTGATTTTTCTTCCTCCAGAAGCCATCAAATGACAATAGCTCCTCAGTGGTGAAATCTCATTAACCCTTTCTCTTTCACTGCTAGTGTGACAACTGGCTTGATCTTGCATAGATCTTGTGCAGGCAATCAAAAATGATATTAATTCATGAGTACAATGGTACTTTCATGTCCGAATGACATGTTTTTTTTCTGATCATCTTCAATCTCTTCCTTTTCTATGATGGCTTTGAGCTATAATATACCATGGTGTGTGTGTGTGTGTGTGTGTGTGTGTGTGTGTGTGTGAATGATATAGATGTCCTATTTATGGTTGAGCACCCCACCAACACTTATTCTCTACACTTTGACCAGTTGTGATTTTCTGCATAAATCACTGTCCAATGTACAAGAAATTTCTCTGTTTAACCTTGAATCCCCTATCTAGTAGCTGAACCTCTGTGGATCCCTGACACTTTCTGTAACAAAGTCAAAAGGATTATTTTTAAACTCTTCTTTCTGACTTATTATTCTTAATTAAAATTTTCTCATGTAGAAGAAAAAGCTAAACAGATTAAGTTATTCTAGACTATAATTGTTCTTCCTCAATCGTAACTCACACTATATGACTCTCTTTTCAACAATTCCAAGGCCCTGGGAAATTTAGCCCATCTTTTCTATTCTCTCTGTATGGACCTAATTAAATCTGTGAAGTGTAATATGGAATTCTGACAAGGCTCTGAATGTTGCTTAGTTAATAGAAGACACAGGCAAAAAGCAGTGTAGAGAAGACAGTACTTTGTAATCATCTCACTTAGCAGGCTCTTTTTATTTTCACAAACCCTGGCAATGAGTTTGCTTTCAATTTACCATTTTCCTTCAAGGGAACCTCTCTGTGGCACTCATTTCCTACTGCGGCTTAAATAAAGCATTGAGGCTGATGACCCCAGGGCATAGTGCTTTGTTGGCTGAGTCAATAACAGCTATTGCAAGAAGCAGACCCCAAGTGCTGAAGTTTGATACTTTGCATGTCCTGGCAAAGGAGGAAAAGCATGTTTAATTGGCCCATTGGTATACTGTTATTCTCATTTGGTCCTCTTAAACAGCCTTGGTATCTTTCTTCCTAAGGATTCCTGGCATGAGCCTTTTATAATTCCTAATAAAGCCATTGTACTATTTTCAGTCATGATCTGGGCATGAAACAAAGAAAAGACTTGATAGAGCTGTTTCCACTGTAGTTATTGAAAATAATCCCAGCTTATCAGGGCCAAAAATAACTGAGATCTAGACAAAGATCAAGTCATTGTTACAATATTGTGCAATGAAAAACAGGCTGGGCAGCAAACCAACAGAGACAGTTCATCTCAAAGAGTTTTTCCTTAGAAAAATTCTTCAGGACATCTGGCTCCAAGCTTGGAGGTTTTCCTGTTTTGTGTTATCTAAATATTTGTTGGGTTTCAACTTTGCTATGTATTTTTATTTTTCTAAAAGAACTTACCTTTATTTTAAAAGATAGCATAAGGATCTGGGGAGATGGCTGAATGGATAAAGTGCTAGCTGTGTGATCAGAGAGACCTGAATTTGGATCCCTAACACAGATAGAAAAAGCCCAGGAAGCAGGTGGATCCTAGGAGGCTTGTTAGCTAGCTAGTCCAGCTGAAACAGTGAGTTTCTGGTTCAATATGAGCCCTTGCCTTAAAATATACGGTAGAGAGACATTAAGAAAGACATCCCGATAACAAACTCTGTCTCCTACATATGACTACATTGATTAGCAGCCTACACACAAATACTCATACAGCATGTACACAAAAGAATATAGCACATGCATACATACATAAACACACACACACAAAGACAGCCCCAAATAAATGCTCCACTAAGTGCTTCAAGCATAATACAATTAGACATTAATTTACATTTTTTAGGTTTTTTTATATATATGTATTTTATGTGTATGAGTGTTTGTGTGCATGCACATATGTTTATCACATGCATGCCTGGTCCCTATGGGGTCTGAAGAGAGCAACAGTTTCCATGGAATTTAAATTATAGATGATTTTGAACTGCAATGTGGGTTTTGGAAACTGAACCTGGGTCTTCTGCAAGAGTAATAAGTACTCTTATCCCAAGACATGGTCTCCAGCCCCCTACCTATATTTTAAACAATAATATTAAAAAATAAATGCCTAAAATATTTGTTTAAAATGTCCCATGAAATATGAGGTTGAAGACATTGGCAGTTATTTCTTTGAGATAACTGAGATTTTTTTAAGTCCTTATATTTCTAACCATGGGCTGATGATTAGAAGAGTTTATTGGTGAACAGTTACATACAACTAGAAACCCCTAATTCATTTCTTTCATGAGAACTTAATATAAAACCACAGAGAGTCTAGAAATAAAATCCCAGAGTTTTCCCAGAACCAAGTGCATTGCCCCTTAACTCAGGTTAAGATATTTTCCTTAGATCATTATCAATAAATAGCCAATTTATGCCAATTATTGCATGCTGTAGTTTGAATGTTTCTCCCAAACTTTGTGTATTAGAAATTACAACCTTGGGGTAGTAGTATTGAGAAGTGGGACCTAACAGATAGTATTTGGGTTATGGGGACACTGACCTCATGGATGAGTTCATGCCCTTCTAAAATGAATGAGTTAGTTATCATAGTTATGGTCTCAATTCAAATTGGAAGTTTAGTTGACCTCTCCCTTTCCCTTTCTCTCTCCCACCTCTCCCTCTTTCTCTGCCTCTTTAACTTTCATGGTGTCTTGCTCCATATGAGGATGAAATAGAAGGCCCTTACCAGATATTGAATTTTCCACCCTCCAGGACTGTAATGAGCACACACACACACACACACACACACACACACACACACACACACATCCCTTAAAAATGACTTGATCTCTTTTATTATGTCACAATATTGACTAAGACACTGTACAAGAAGAAATGGGATGCACTTGCAAAACATGTAAATAGATACAGATACAGATTGGGGAACTGTCTATTAGCTCCCATGACTTTGAAATCTGTGATCAGATTTACATGTATGGAATATACTAAATACATCATTCTAATGAAAAGAGATATGCAAAAATGGAATGCAGATGCCTAATTATTTTAAGTGAGGAATTGCAAATCCCAGGAGAATTTATTTATTATTTTACGTCATGTTAATCTCTTTTATATATCTCCAGAGATATTGATCTTAAGGTAGTAAGTGAATAAATCACTGTGTTTGGTATCTTAGGTAGCCCTGGTATTTGTGTCACTTAAAAAAAAATTCAGATTCATCAGTTCTGGATTTTAGATTTACTGGAATGGAGTTTGAAAATTCATGTATTAAAATCAGACTTGAGACATGGCAGTCACACAATCAGTGTACCCAGAACATTTTGTGCTAAGAGGCCAGAGAGCTAGAAATAAATATAAAGCCAAATTCCTGCTTATGAGTGATTTATTATTCTAACTAAAGGGGAATATTAGGAAGAGAAAAGGAAAAATAATAAAACAAGCATGAGGAGAACAAATAAGTCAGGAGAAAGACCGGTGGGGGTTGTGCTGTGTTTGCTATTTGAGAGGTAAGGAGTGCTATTTAAGCTTCTACACAACAGGCTAAACCCTAAGCCCTTGAACAAATGAAATCCCACACATATATCTACATACTTTCAAACTACAAAGAAGCTACAAGCTGTTAATCAAAACATGTCCACCCTCATAACTTGAATAAATATATCTTTGTAAGATCTAGAAGACCAACTTTGATTTTAAAATTATTGGATTCCTTTAAGTTCATGCACAACCATGAAGATGATTTTGAACTGCAATGTGAGAGCAGTAAGAGCAAACCTGGATTATCAAATAGTAGCCCAGATCTTTCATTCTTTATTTCCTTACTTCATCTCCTGAGATGAGGAGCTTAATGGACCCATTGCTAATGTATTGGAATGTTAAAGCACATTTTGTCAATCTCCTTGCAAATAATTTTCTCTTTGCTTCTCTCTAGAACAAGAGTCTGTTTACTAGCTAAGCAGTCCATTTTTGGAAAAAAAAAGGATTCATGGAAGAAGCCCAAACGGGCTCTAAAAAACTGGCTTAGATAATTTATGTGGAGTATTCTAAATCTTATCAACAAAATAATGGAACAGAAGGGTTTACCTTTACTGGCGTCTCATTCTGTAGGGTAGGGCCCAGCCAAAGTAAAGTCCTCTAACTAGGCAAGTCTAAGGAATGTCTGTTTGAGGAAGTCAAGGAATAGTATTGTGTAAAACAAGATGATGGTTTGACAACAACAGCTTGGTCCATTGGAACATGAAAACAACTGGCTGCCGAATAGAGTAAGTTATCCCTTATTGGTTTGAGTCTCAGATATGGCTTGAAATGAGAATCAACCAGCCATGTTTGATAGAGTTTTTAATCAGTTAATATTTAGTTTAGCTGAGCAGTAACAGAATTATATTTAGAAAACAAAACACAACACAACAATAAAACTATCTCAGCATGCATTATAAACAAGCATTTTTTCCTTCACACAAACAGAAGGCTACAATAGTGACTTCCTAATCCCCATGGTCACATAAGCTATCCAGTTGAGCTCTGTTTGTTGCATCTATACTCTACCAAGTCTAGAAGAGAAAAAGAAGACAAATATGGGTTTCATATTTAAAGATATTTTCTAAAATTTAGGATAGAGATTCATTTCACCTGGTAAAAAACTTGCTGAGTAAGCAGAATATTGGAGTTAAGATTCCTAGAACCTACCCAAATGCTGGTAGATATGATGGCTGGCCTATAATTTAAATATCAGAAGGCAGAGACATGGAATCCCCAGAGCAAGTTGGCTATTAAGACCAACCTTATCAACAAGCTTTAGGCTTGACTGAGAGAAAAATCCCTTGTATCAAGCTCATATTAACCTCAGGCACACACACACACACA